>PVKE010001050.1:77500-111278 GCA_004027555.1 Craseonycteris thonglongyai
GTCGATCTGAGGTAGAATCCAATGATTTGCATTTTTACCAACAGGGAATCCTTGGACCTCCTTCTGACAAACACTAGCCTGAGAAAACCTTTTTTCCTTCTTGAGAAGATGCACCCTTGGAAAGTCCAGACAGTATCAGACAGAATCTACTTCCTACTCAATAGGAGAGAAAAAAGAAAAAAGACAAACGTTTGTATCCTTCATGACACAGTTAATATACGGAACAGGGTTACATTTTAAGTGCTGATAATTAGGTCAGCTCAGCTTCGTCCTGGGAGAACTGGACTTCGCCTATAATCAGTGATGGTGACTGTCCATGAGAGGCCTTTGTCTGATAAAATGGTGGTAGGAATGAATGGCACTTGGGAGTTAAGTTGGTCTTGAGAAAGCCATTCCCAGTAGAAAGTGTTCACACATACAATGGCCAAGTGAACAGTTTTCCTTTCTCTAGAAAGAAATCAGCATTGGAGATGGGACTGAATTCAGAACTAGGATATTCTGCTATGATAACGGCATGACCAACTGAAATAAGGAGAAATGGTGCTGTAAAGACAGGAGATACAATAACGTTTTCATTCTACTATGAGTCATAAGAAGTGGTCTTGCTGTAAATCTACGGTTGTAATTATCTGACTTCTACTGCAATTGTTCCAAGGAAACCTATGGCCATCTGACCTCTTTCAAGGGGAAAATTTTTTTATAAATGTCTATGGGACTTGCACACCACTAAAACAGAGACAGGTATGCAACTGTTCAATTACAGAAAGTCGGTAAGATGTCATTCACCTGTTCATACTCTACATACTCTAAGAGAGCTGGTCATTTGGCTGAATTTTATGGCGGAATATGCCAACGAACATCCACCCCTCGACTGATTTTTGTAACATCTGGCTTTCCACATAACGGAGCTTGACTCGCTGCCTTTCGAAGCACTGAAAGGAGACAGCACTCTGTAAGGACACTTCTAAAAACCGAGCTCTTTAAATGCCACAGATGAGTCTTCTCTCCCTTTGCTGGGCTCATCACGGTGGCCCCTCTGCTCCAGGCGGTGTTGTTCAGAGAGTCTTAGCTTCTGAACTTCAAGAGAATTGAAATGACACCGTAGCCTAGGATTTGATTTTAAAAGGCTCATAAGAAATATGCCCTAATGATCACAGTACCCCAGATTTCCAATCCACAGCTCTGACCCTGATGAGTATGTTCACACCTGTGCCAGGGGATTTGAGGAAAAACAAGTAACAACTAGCCACTTCAACCATCAGCAGACCCTCTTACGCTGTTTCTTGCTGCTTCCTAGAACATACCTTAAAGATGGTCTGATGTTGCTAATGCATCTACAACCTTTCTTAGCTATACAGGGCACTAGTTGACATTTTCCAAAATACAAAATACATGGATACCCCTTTTCTCACTTATTTAACGCATTACTCTAAGGCACCTAGACAAGAAAATGTTATTCATAATGGAAACAGAGGAAACTTTTGAGTAAAGCACGTGACATACTTTGTATAAGCTAGCCATGGTAGAACTGAGTCTAGAACTCAGATTTCTTGACCCCTTGCAAGTAGTGGCCAAGTCTCTCATTTTCCCACTCAATTGTGTTCTGTTATGAAAGGTCCTCATCCCTAAGGCTTATCATTAAGCATTTATTGAGCACCTATTGTGTAGCAGACACGTGTTTAGCTGTGCCAGTCAAGATCTCTTCATGTTTTAACTCCCCCTACCTGAGAGGGCCATAGTATCCTCACCTCTGCATTGAGAGGGATGGATTTTCTCTGAGG
Organism: Craseonycteris thonglongyai; assembly: GCA_004027555.1. Classification (NCBI taxonomy): domain Eukaryota; kingdom Metazoa; phylum Chordata; class Mammalia; order Chiroptera; family Craseonycteridae; genus Craseonycteris; species Craseonycteris thonglongyai. The sequence goes on from PVKE010001050.1 coordinate 79,282, forward strand.
CTTCTTTCAATAGGGGGCCAATTCTAGTTTGTTTTCAACATATAACAAGAAGGAGGAAGATACAAGTCAGGTCACAATCAAAAAGTTTGCCTAACTGATTCCCATTGTGTTTCTAGAAATGTTGAAAGACTCAGCATCCTTTCTGGTAGGTTAATAACTTGCATTATATAAAACACTGGGCTGTTTAATGATACATCATAATAAAGGATTGTAAGAACCAGCAGATGCATGCTTGCTCTGACCATTTGTCATGCTGCTAGCTTGTAATCATTTTTTTCTTTAGTCACCATGTTACTGCCTGGCTTTGTACTTGTTTTATTATATAAATCAGGAGTTCAAATAGGAATGAAATCTGATACCTATTACTTGTAATTATCCTTTGAGAGAACCTCCTACCAAAAGAAAAAAAATCCAACAAAAGTACAGATGGAGGCTAGTCTGTATCTGGTTCCCATCATCTAACTCATTTCAGAAGAAATTGCTCCGACACAGTGCAATTCTACTGTCATACCCATTTGCACATAAGAAGGGAAGTTAAAGTATTTTTTCAATAGATGCCTAAGAATGAAAGCCCTACTCCAATATATTTGCTGCAATGTGGGATTTAGATTCAGAGGTCTAGCTTTTACTTCCAAGAAGGTTTATTGCCTGTGCTGTCAAGCCTTTTTTACTTTTCAAAGTGCTTTTATGGTTCCCCTTTCACTCAATCATCAGCACAACCTAAGGAGGAAAATGGGACAAGGGCAAATGAGGAAGGTTCAGTAATTTCATAGGACTACCATGTATGGTCAGAGGTCTGTCTATACAGAGACAGGAATTAGACCCCTAACTCCTGGTCCAGGGGCCTTTACCTTCAGAAGTGCAAGGGTTTGACCTAAAATAGGGTGGGTGTGAGGAAGGAGCTGCAACCGCTCAGCCTCCAGGCTCTGGCTCAATATTTGTCATCAGTGAATCACCCCAACCCTACCTCTCCTCATTCCTAGTGTCACCCCATCTTCCAACAGGTTCACACTACAGAGCTGGGCCACTGGCAAGATCTGAGTAAGCCATTTCTTTAGTCTCAGCAGTGCCAAGGTTGTTGAATACCACATCCACCTAACCTAAGGACAGTTCAAATACTAAACCAGAAAAGGACATGACAGCATCTAAGACCATTCTTGGGTTTCCCAGAATGCCTATCGGATGCTTTCTTTCACGTATTAAAACACTTCCAGTGAAAATTTTGGAGGGGTCTCCTTCCTTTGTAGTTACCCTAAGAATGTCCCCACGAGGGTATTAAAATGAGCCATTTGGAAGTCAATGGCAAAGAATACACACATAACCACTGCCCACAGCGGGGACCAAAGCAGTGCTGCCCTGGGGGCAGTTCCCTATCAGATTGCTGAGGAAAGCGACCAGGAATAAAGTCACAATAAATGCTGTACTTTCCTGAGGGCCAGGTGGAAAATTTTGTTTCCTGCCACCAGGGCTAGAATCCCAGGGCTCTTCTGCATCAGAATCATTTAGTTCAAGGGTCCCCAAACTCTGAGCCACAGACAGGGCCACACAGCGGGAGCTGAGCAGCAAGGAGGGAAGCTTCCTCTGTATTTACAGCCACTCCTCATCGCTGGCAAAACCACCTGAGCTCCGCCTCCTGTCAGATCAGCAACCGCATTAGATTCTCACAGGAGTGTGAACCCTACTGTGAACTGTGCCTGTGAGGGATCGAGGGTGCACACTCCTTATGAGAATCTAACGCCTGGTGATCTGAGGTGAAGCTGAGGCGGTGATGCTAGTGCTGGGGAGCGGCTGCAAATACAGATGAACACTAGCAGAGAGGTTTGACTGCAGAGACCATAATAAATCAACTGCTCACAGACTCAAAACAAAACCCTATAAATGAGTGGTAAGTCACTATTATACTGCATCTGGCACTTGAATAAACTCCAAACCATGTCCCCTACCCCCACCCCATGCTCCACCCGTCATCCACAGAAATATTGTCTTCCATGAATCCAGGCCCTTGTACCAGAAAGGTTGAGGACCTCTGATTTAACTCATGAATAACCCTTTACCACCAGTGACAAGCTCCTCCTAGAATCAGTCAGTTAATACAAGTTTAAGTGTAAGAACTTGATGGAATCCGAACGTCACTTCCTTGCTAGAAATGGAGGTGGCGGCAAAAAGAGGAGTTACAGGCCCATGAACTTGATCATAAACATGCTCCTCAAATTGCTGGTGGGAGGGTAAAATTCCCATTGCCTCCATGAACTCCGCTCCTTCCACTGGCAAGTGGGTTTTCAAGGGAACAATATGCATTTCCAACCACCGTGTCTCCAGCCAGAGACAACATTTAAATTCCATATCAAAGTCCACTTTGGCAGCTGTATATTATCCTGTCCTGTCTTCTGTTAGACATTTAGGTACGAATAGATTCCCCTGGCAGTAGTGAATTCTGAGGGATAGAAGGGAGGCAAAGTGACAAATCGCCATGTGGTCCCTGCTGTTCACAGCTCCGATGTGTTCACCCAGATATGCAAGTCACGGGTTTCTGGTGGCAGCAGGCCATAATGGCCCAATTGTGTTTAAATGCAAAGCAGAACTTTAACAGACATTATTCATGGTTTACTATGGAAGAGAGCCAGGGTGACAACTAACCACTTTCTTTGTAAATAAGCAAGATAATAACCGGGCAGCCAATGTAAATGAGAGCTGCAGCCTATTTTAAGCAGCTATGGGGGCACTGCTAAAACAATACTTCATGCTAAATTATGGTTCATCTGAGACCAATAATCTGGGGAGTGGGTCATTAACCTCTGCTCCCCTTTGAAAAGAGCCAATTGTTAGATATTGATTCCAAAGACCCACCTGGAGTTAATGCCCAGAGCTGCTCTCTGAGGCCATCAGGATGCTGGCCTTTTCAGAATGAACTGTCCCCACCCGCCTAGTGTTAGCTGCCTCTGTAGACTGGGCTGTGTTGAAAGGCAAGATTTTTGCACTTGGGAACAGGGAAGAACTGCCTTATAAAACCTCATTGCACAGTGGTCAAGGGCAGGGCCTTGTGGCTTTGGGAAAGAAGCCAGAGGGTTTTTGACACTGCCTGACTCTCACTGTCCACATCTATGCCCATGCTTTAATCAACTTCAGCTCTTCCCCCTCCTCCATACAGCCCTCCTCCCCCACGTCCACTTCCACCTGGTTTCTGACCCAAGTGTGAAAGCAGGCAAGTATTGGCCCCAACCTCATCCTCTCAAAGGTAGCACCTTCCTTCCTTCCTCTCCGTCCCTCCTGGGGTGCAGGGTGAACCGATGGTATCATAAAAGTTGGAAAGAGTCTGGACCCCTGAAAAACCACAGACAAAAACTTCCAGTTATTTGAACTGAAATTTACCCACCCAGTGATAACTGGCCAAAATGAGGGATTTATGAGTTGCTAACGAAGTATAAAATATTCCATCCCTTTTGTCCCTGGACCCCCATCAACCACCATCATTTAGCCAGCGTGACATATGTGTTGTCATTTCAAATGTCAATCCTACCCTTGAAAATCTTCCTCAATCATTAGTCTTCCTTTTATTCCTGGCAGCTCTCCACCACCCACTGAAATGTTGGCTGTTCCTTCGCTGTGTGACAGGGTCAGTAAGAAGTGAAATGAATCAAAGTTCCTGGCTGTGCCCCAGCAAGTTTGCTACAAGTGCTATGGTCTTAATTGATGGAGCAACTTACTGAGTCTCTAAATTAACATATGCGATTTGAGCCACATAACAGCCTAGTTGCCTCCTGACCTCACTCTAGAGCTCAGAGGTGGTGACATCAGAATACAGCAGGTAGGGGAAGCCAGATGGCTCAGTGGGTTAAGCGCTCACTTTGCAGCTCCGGGGACCGAGGATCGAATCCCGGCCCCGACCCGTGCGGAACCATATGCTGAACTGGGGAGTGCCCCCAGTTCAGTTCTCTCTCTGTCTCTGTCTCTGTATTTCTCTCTCTCTCTCTCTCTGTCAAAATAAATAAATAAAAATATATATTAAAAAAAAAATGTCACCTTTAAAAAAAAAAAAATTCTTCATTAGAATACAGCAGGCAGCTAAGTGCATATGCTCTGCAATTAAGGTCCTTCCTCACCCTCCAGGGAATGGTGCCGAAGCTTTGTCTTGAGATACAGGGCAGATAAGATGTTAATTGCCGTCCCATAGGAGGGGGCACAAGGGATGAGCCAGGCAGCTCACCTTGCTCAGGCAGATTCCAAGGAGGCAGCATCTGGGGTTGATGGCTCTATTAGCATTCTGACTGTGCCTTCTAGGCCTGTAATGTTCGCAGAACTCTCTTCCCCAAACACCCAGTGAAGAAGAGAAAAAGGTGCTCCCTAGGTAATAACCACGGGGCTCACAAATGGTGTCAGCTTACAGGAGTGGGGGGTGTTAGACATTCAGAGTCACTATTTTTATACTCTATACATTAAGCCTAGCTGGGCGGAATGCTTACTACCTCATTCTATCAAGCACAGAGTGCCAAAAAGTATATGTTCTCCTAAAATAGGCTCTCTTCAGAAATGTCCATATGAAGATGCTTTCTGGGTAGTCTGTAAGCATTTTGTCCTTCAGTGAGTGCATGGATAGGTTTTGAGGAATTGGCAGGTGCAACCCTGAAAGGTAGTTCTCCTAGCACCCGAACCCTGAGGTGGGGGGACTGAGCCAGGTCTTCTGACAGCAGCTCCCTGGCTCTCCCATGCCACATGCACTCCCCCACCCTGGTACCACCGAGGTCTTGCCCTTCCTATCCATACACTAAGATGTCAGATGCATGGCATTTGAGTAAGTACTGTCTATCTCCACATCACCTCCAGCTAATCAACCGCAGTACTGTTTCTTAACCAAGTTCTCCAGACGTCCACTACTAATTGCCCAAGGCTAACAAAACAGATGAAGCCATTGCTCATTCATGGGCTAGACACTGCACTGGTTTCTCTGCTAATAACTAACTGCTTGAAGCTGTCCACTAGCACCCACCTCCTGGCTCACTCACAGCTCTCCACAGTCTGCCTGGGAAGTGACTGACCTGCCTCAGGTCACTTCATTATGGGCCCTCATAAAATTCACCTGCCATTTCCGATCCTCGGGGGTATTGTGTGTAAAAATGGGAAATAATGAAATCTTCCTCACAGTGTGATTGGGAGGATTAAACAGGATAACATATATGAAAACCCCAGCACAATGCTTGGCACATAGTAGGTGCTCAAGAAACATAGGCTGATTTTATTTTCCAACATGAAAAGCATCAAGATGCCATCCAAGGACAAAGAGTACTTGCTTTCAGTTTTTAATTTTCTTTTATCCTCCCATCACATTATATCTATTGAGTAAGGAATGTAGACTTCATGACATACACCACAGTTAGAAACCTGATTAACATTAGTGGGATGTGTATGAAGGCATACACGCAAAAAGATTTTTTTCAAAATATTGATGGTTGCTCCCAACAATGTTGGCAGAGAAGATTGGTATAAGCTACAGGATTTATACATTGCTAAAATGATGTTAAAAGTTACCGTATTTTTTCATAGAGCATAAAAGCCTAGGACATAGAAGCTAGAATCTTTAGCAGGTCTTAACTTACAGATACTACACTGGGAAAAACACTGAGAGATGAAGAGAAGTCTGTTGTTTTCCTAGAAGGATAACTGGAACTGAGAGCCTGCAGAACTCACCTGGAGTTCTATAGGTTTCACAAAAGCATGATAGGCTCTCAAACCCCAGCTTAGAAACGAGAAGCAGCAAGCCCACAGGCTGGACTCTCCACAGTTCCAACACAGCAAAGCTGAAATCCTTAAGCAACAGATGACGTCAACAGCCTTCAACCAATAAAAAGTTCCCTGCGTCAGTGAGGTCGGAGTGAGTCAGCTGGGGTAAGACATGAGAATACCTGTTGCCATGTGACAGGCATGTTGGGGAATGAGCTCTGGAGGCCACTTCAGTGACTCCCAATTTCCTTTAAGATTAAGTCCACACCTCTAAGTGTGACCTACAAGCACCCCCCCCCCCAGGGCCTGTTCCCCCCATTGGTGTGAGGGTCACTCTTACCACTCTCTGCTTCTTACAGCAGCTGCACACCACTTATGACGTCCCTGTTCCCTGAGCCTTCGCTCGTGCTATGCCCTGCATCTTTCCCTCCCATCCACCATCCTGCTCCACGTGTTCAGCTGGACTCCTTGTCAGTAACCCCAGGGAGGCTCCCACGGGCTGCACGGACGCTCTTCCCAGGTGCCCCCCATTTCCTGAGCATCAGCTCTGTTGCTGCACTTCCATCCTGCTTAAGGACACCCCATCTCGGAATCTACCTCCCAGTCCCGATTATCAGTGACCAAAGGACAGGGAGCAAAGCTGGACCTTTCAGCGTCACAGCTCCAGGGCCCCGCCCTGGGTGCAGTGCAGGCAGAGTGGAAATGGTTACTGGATGGATGAGCGAAAGAAGGAGGGATGAACAAACAATGTATATACACCTCAGGCCCAGGAAGTGGGAGAGGGAGAAAACCCGTCACTTCCAGACCCTCCAAGGTTCACTCCAACCAGTCCACCACCCACAGACACGGAGGCGCCCAGGTGACCAGATGTGGTGCAGCCCTATGAGTGAGGTCTCTAGGGTTATCCCCTGAGCCTTCCCACCTTACATACAGGGGCAGCTGACCTATCTGGGCTTGAGTGTGATCCAGTTTCTTTCCCCAGATATGGCCTTAAAGTTACATTTCTTTTTAAAACCTCTTTTAAACATGGAAAACTCCCCAGTGCTCAGGCGAACACTAATCACATTAGACTGTCTGTCACTTCAGGGACCAGCAGGGAAGCTCTGCCCAGCCCAGCCTCGGCTCCCCCATCGAACCCGACAGCGCTGTGCTGATAACTAGTGACAGGAGGCACGGCCGGCATATGCGCACCACCCACCCTCAGCCATGCAGGCGATTCAGCTAGAAAGCGTGTTAGGATGGCAAGAAAAGGAAGGGTGTTTCCTAGAATGTGAGGTTGGAACAGAAAGGACAGGTGCAAACGTCTCTCTGGACAGACAGCACTGTGATGCAAACAATAGTAAGTGACAGAGTGGTGTTCTTGAGTCATTACACCCATTGCTCTTTCCTCCCAGGCATAAAAACAAACACTGTGTTACAAGTATCCAGGTTTACAGTCTTGCTTTCCAAGGGACCAGTTGACGAGTTATTCACACTACCCAGGAGTCCACAGGGGAGCTCTAGGAGAGAGAATGACTGCGTTATGGCTCTTCAAAAGCTTACCATTCAGCCCATTTGCTGCAACACATGTTTTCTTCCATTAACGCATTTAACAAATACTTGCTGAGTGTCCACTCTGCAAAACACTGTGGAGGCACAGCGGGGTCAACAGGTAAAGGCAAAGACAGGGAGGGCATGTTGGCACCCACAACTGAAGCTGATGGGACTCTCAGATAAATCTGTCCTTGACATTTTTTCAATGGTAGGCTCACGTGTCAAAGTCCTATTAAGTTTCTGTGGCTCCAAACTGGGCTGGCAACGAGGAGGCACCAAGTTTATGGTCTGTTCTGGGAGGCAAAGCAGAAGTAGCTCTTGGATCCAAGTAGAGATCTTTACCCCAAATGCAACAAGAACTGGTTCATTCATTAATGGTAGATACAGCATCTGTAGTAACCCTGATCTAGAATATTCTCGTAAGAAAACTGGGAAAAATGGTAACACAAGGAAGGGCTTCAGCCGGTGTCAGAGAATTCATAATGACAAAAGGTGTTGGAAAGTTAAAAGAATAACTCATTTAATAAAATTAATATATTAAATAATAGCAAAGTGACATTTCATCTTAACACCTGCTACCAGACATCCCTGTGGGGAAAGAATGAAAATTGCTGGAGGAATGACTAAATAGGCCTTGAGGAGGTGGTACAAGCCTGAGGATTTGGAACCAGGATGTCTGAGAAGGGGCAAAAGGAAAGGAACGAACTTTATTTTTACTTCTAAGGGCAAGAAGAATGAGTAAGAAGAAAAGACTGGGCACAGAGAGGCACGCCCCACCTGATCCAGAAGGTAGGCTCTGAAGAATTTTAGGAAAGAGAAATTCTAATATCCATGTTAAAAGCTGTTTCCTGTGCAGGTATGGAATGTAAACCCCCACTGTCTCCATAAAACCTTCATAAAAGCTCTCAAAAGACTTCAGGCTGCTGGAGTTTTCACGGAACGCAAGTTCTGTATCCAATTAGGCAGAGAAGCACAGAAAAACTATGTGTGGGATGGATGAATGAAGGCCCTGGAGTCACACAGGGCTAGGGACTCGGTTCCCTGTGAGGAATTCGCTAACATCTCGAAAACTCCCCGACTCTTTCACTGTAAGGGCCCACGCCAATTTTACCGGCATCTTGAGGAACTGCTGATTTCTAGGTTACTTTCAGCTTTTCTTTCATGTGAGGAGAACCCTGACCTTGGGTGATAACTAAAAATAATAAATATATAAAAGTTGAGACTATTTCTCAGAGCTTTATGGCCACAGGGATTTTGTACAAAGGGCGCCTGTGTCGTGCCTCTATCTGTGGTGTTGTGACAGGGTCCACATCTGTGTCAGCTGGCCTTTAGTCAAAATCTGCAAGGTCGCCTTTCTATTTCTGCAGAAAAATAAAAGTTTCTAGTTACAGACTAAATAAAGGTCAAGATGAATCTTAATTGGTCAGAATGGTCACCCAGTTACTAAGCTACCACTGAGTGCAAAGAGGCAATAGAGACAAATCCCTTATTATAGAAGCCCATGCAATTTCACCATAGTGGTCAGTGGGAACTTGAACTCAGCGACTGAAAGAAGCCTCAGGTTTCTCATCTGCAAGATGAAGTTATTAATGGAGAGCTGTGAATAAGGCCTGCAGTCTAGTTAATAGCGTTGTACCCATGTCAGTTTCCTGGTTTCAATACTGTGCAATAATTATGCAAGATGCCATTATTAGTTGGGTGAAGGGTGCGCGGGACCTCTCTGTACTCATTTTTATATTTTCTTGTGAATTTATCATTATTTCAAAATAAAAAATTGATAAGAAATGATGTTAACGGCTTCCTCATGGGATAGTCATAAATGAATGAGATAAAATAGAAAAATATATTGTTGAATTGCCAAAAGTGCACAATTATTGGGCCTTTAATAACCACTTCTATTCCCCAGCTCTCAAAATCAATGTTCTAGAAACATTTCTCAGAGTCACAGTAGCTAATCTCGTACACATAGCTCTTATACATGCCAGCCACCACTCTTAGGACTTTGTGTTTGTTACCTCATAAAATTCTCTCAACACCTCTATAAGAAATGAATAACAATTTTCTCTTTTTTACAGGTGAGAAAACAGGCTCTGAGGTGTGAGACACTAAAAAACTGACATGGCTTATAATTGGGTAGAACCACATTGCAAACCTAGGTGAAGGATTCCAGAGCTGGACCTCATAACTGCTACCTGCCTGTCTCACCTCTCCTTCTGCTGTCTCACCTCCCCAGGGTGCCAAGAGAAAACAGGTTCTAATTTGTATATACTTTACAAATAACAACTCTGCCTAAACTCAGTGGCTTGAAACAACAGTCACCTACGATCTCATAGTTCTGTAGATCAGAAAGCTGAGGCACGGCAGGGCGAGGTTCTCTACTCCAGTTCTCAGGGACTGAAATCAAGGTGTCAGCCAACTACGTTCTCATCTGGAGCTCCAGGTCCTCAAATGCTGGGAGTTGTGGCAGAAATTACCGGTAGTTCCTGGCAGGTGTTGAACTAAGGCCTCCAGTTCCTGCTGGTTGCCAGGCAGAGAATACTCACAGCCCCTGGAAGCTGCCCCCAGGGCCTTGCTGTGGGGCCCTGTCCCTCTTCAAAGCCAGTCATGGAGACTCTCCCTACATGAAATCCTCTTGGTTCTCAAATCTCTATCTCAGGCCCTTTTAAGGGCTCACTAATTAGGTCAAGTCAGCCCGGGATTTCCTCCCTTTCTTAAAGCCACCTGTGCCACATAAACAACCCAATGACAGTATGACATCCATCAGTCAGTTTGGTGATTACACAGGGGTGGGAATCTCGGGAGCCACTTTAGCATTCTGCCTACTGCTTTTCCCACATTTCAGACCTTCTCCCCTAACCTCTAAGGACTGGGGTATGAGAAAAAACAGACCGTCTCAAGTTAACCTCAAAATACAATGACCGGTTAACCCAGCCCTTCTGTGTGTATTACACCCTTGAGCAAGGTGCTGCTTTGTTTACTGGTCCCAAAGTTGCCCAATTAATGGAGATTTTAATATATAATACTACCAGTCACAGTCAATGTTTTGCTGCTGCTTATTTACTTGCTGTCACATTTTTACTATTAATATGGCAGCAATCCATATACTAAAATAAGAATACATCAAGGTAATAGCTAATCTAGTTTCTAAAAAGGAGGAATTCTAATAGTGAATGATAATAGTGCCATAACTTATAACCACAAAGCAGCACACTTTTGCCATTGGCTGATAATGATATTGATTTCTTTCTAGTGATTGAGGGAAATTGCTATGCTTACACTGGCTCTTGATATACTGATATAACAGCACAATATAGATCTTCTATCTCTGGAATATGTGTAAAATCACCACCTCCTCCTTGCCCCCCCCCCCAAAATCCACATCCTTTTCACATTGCTTGCCTTTACAATAATAAAAGCAAAAGTTTATGCTGATTCTCAGCTGTATTTAGAAACAGAAGCAACTCAAATTTGGCAATATCGTTAGTTACATAACAATGAAAATCAGCAAATCAGTATTAATACTCTTGATGGAATTTGCTTAAGTAATGAATTTAAATGTATTCACCACACACCTTGCATAATATGATATCCTCTACAATCAAAAATTAATAAGCATAAATGTCTATAATATATTTATTCCTGAAAAGAATAAATATTATGGCCTCATAAAAACAACTGAGTGATCTCAATATTTTCCCCTTCAAATCTAAATCAATTAAAGATGAACTACCTAACCAAGAAGAAATATAACTAATTACAAAATGGAAACCACTGAGGAGGGACTCGCAAACAAATAATGGGTTGTGTAAAGTAGACCATTAAAGCTTGATCACTTCTAAGATCTCGCTGAACAGATAGAATATTACTAATAACATGAGGGATTTATAGTCCTTCACTTTTGTAGTTGTACTCTGCTAATGATAAACAGGGTGTCATTTAGGATATTTCTAGAAAGCAAACCATGTATTTCTGAAAGCAAACTATATCTAGGTTTCAATGAGAAAGCCAAGAAAGAAATTTAAGTGGGGGACCAAGCTATTATTAGTAGTAATCTTCACAGAAGTTTACTAGCAGGATGATCATGTCTATAGCAATCACAGAGAGTAAATTAAACTAGTTTAGGCAATACTAGTAAGAGCAGCAACACATGGTGAGATTTGTTAAGCACTTAAATTAATACAACCGATTGAAAAAATGGCCGTAATCACTCAGCTCTCCCTTTATTCAGTCTCTTGGCAACGTAAGTGTAGCTCCCCGCACTGCATAGCCCTGGGCTGCCCTCCCGACTTGCTGTGCTGGATAGAAGGAAACAGGACCATGCCATTTTGGGAGCCTGCATCTCTACAGGCCGTGCATGCCTCTGGGCTTGCTGTTGGCGCTCTCTCCACACGGCATTGGGAAAGGGGTGTGGTCACGCCTGCTGGAGAATGGGGGACCATGTGGAGATGAGCTGAGCCATCTCAGAAACGGACCACAGATGTGTGAGTGAGCCGGGATGGAATTGAAATCACCACCCAGCAGAACCCAGTCCAAACGGCCAACCCACAGAACCCTCAGCTTCAGGGCTGGTTGTTTAAGGTGACTAATTTTGGAGTCATTTGTTTAGTGGCGATTGCAAATTGCTATGTGCCAGGCACTGCTTTTAGTACATTACACACATTATTTCATGTAATCCTTGCTACCTGCTATGAGATAAGTAGTGTAATTATCCCCATTTTAGAGGTGAGAACCTGAGGCGGAGAATAACAAAGGAGATTTATTGTTTAATGTAACTGGACGATTCAGACACAGGCAATGTCACCAGAGCTGTGGTTTAACTATTTTCCACATTGTTCCACTTGCCTCTGCCTGGACACCTGCTGGCTACCTGCAGCCCCAAGTTTACTTAGTGCTGACTGTTCATATTCTAGAGAAAAACAGCTCAGATGGAAATCTAGGGAGCCTATAATTGACGAGACCTAATCATGGGCCCCATTCAGCAACCAGGTCGGCAGGGGAAAGTGATGACAGTCCCACCGGGATCACCTGGTGGAGACGGGGCGGCGGCAGAGCAGTTCTGTGAGGGAGCAAGGTGTGTTAGGTAGACAGCAGCGTTGTATCCACTGTGCTGGCTCACAGAGCCACAGAGTGGATTCGAAGGCCCCTAAGTGGTGAAATGACTGGAAAGCTTTGAACTATAACATCAAGTTCATCAAGACACTGGTGTACCATCCAGCACACAAAACCAAGAATGGCGCTCCTCTGGTCCTCCTGCAGCCTTGTCTCCCACACCTCTCCACGCCTCCTCGCCCTCACTCCTCTCACTGCATAACAAGAACACGCTCCCCTGCTTTTTAGTTGTACAAGGACACCTGATGTTTGAAGAACAGCATTTTCTCCACAGCTAAATTGGAGAGTGCACTATTTGCTTTCCAAAAGGATTCTTGACTTTGCAAAGGATTTCCCATAATAGGAACTTTAAATAGCAGCCACTCCCTAGGGTATTTAAACCATGATTCCTTTGCAAACTACTGCTTCTGAACTCAAATCCCATTTGCCTGAGGGGCTGAGCTAGGCAGTTGCTAAGAGCCTTTCCAACCAAAAAATCACATGTGTCAATGACCAATAGCACATAGTGTCAAAAAGACCAGGGTATGGGAACTGAACAGCCTGCTTTCTCACCCTGGCTCTGTCCCCAATTTAGTAGCTATATGATGGCTTTGGGAGAGCCATTGACCCACTCTGAGCCTTGTCACCCTCACCCATAAAAGGTGCGTAAGAATGTCACCCACCTCAACTTTTATTGTGAAGATTAAATGACTTAAGATGCATGAAATGCTGAGAATCTCAGTATTCCGCCCACAACTCCTTTGGTTACTTTCCAATCCATTTTGTCCTCTGCAGCCAGAGGGATCTGTTCAACATGTAAATTCTATCTTGTCAAACATGCAGCTTAACATCCCAACAGTTTCCCATTGCTCTAGTGCAGGGGTGGCAAACCTATGGCACACGTGCCCAAAGTGGCACGCGGAGCAATTATTTCGGCACGCGGAGCTGTGAATACCATTTAAAAAATTATTGTTTATGCTCTTATAGACATAAAAATAATCGAGACCTCTATCTCACTCGATGGGTTGGCACGCGAGTCGAGCGAATATACTCTTATTTCATAAACTTTGCCGCTCAATCGCCAAAAGGTTCGCCATCCCTGCTAATGAAACCCAATTTCTTAAAAAGTCCTATGAGGGCCTACATGTCAGGACCCCAGTGGCTGCCCAGTATCATTACTCACCCTGCATATTCCCATCTTTACACAAACCTGTTGCTCTTTTTCCCTTATTACAATACATTCTCTTTCTCAGGATCTAACTGCCCCTCGGAGCCTTTAGCCTCATTTCTTTGTCCTCCTTTACACTGAAACGCCTTGAAGATCTGCCCTGTTCACCATCCTCATGCCCGCCCTCCCAGCTGCCAACTTGACAGCCCCACTGGGATGTATAGTAGAACTCTCACTTCTGCTTGTCCAGAACTTAACTCTTGGTCCCCTCGTTGCCCAGAAATCCCTGGACTCTTTCTCACATCAGTTGATGGAGAGATGTGAGAAATCTTACAGAAATTTGACTGTTCTCACCCACCCTTCAACCAGCTATTCCTGCCTCACCTTCAGAATGCAACTAAAAGATGACCACGTCTCACCACCTGCAGGGCCTCCACCTGGCCCAAGTCATGCCACCTTCCACGGGAATCACTGCCAGACTCTCCTCGTGGCCTTGGCTTCCACCCCTGCTCCCTACCCACTGTATTTCCAGCGTAGCAATGAGAGAAATCCTCTTAAAAGAAAACTCAGCTCATGTCCTGACGCTGCTCTAAACCCTCCAGCAGTTGCCCTGCTCAGGGCAGAAGCCAAAGCCCCACGGGGGCCTCGGAGACCCTCCAGGATCTCACCCCACCCAGACCCTCTGACCTTGTCTCCTGCTACTCTCCCCATGGCTACTCTGCTCTGCTCCTGCTGACCTCCCCCCTGCCCTACATATTCCAGGCGCACTCCCACCTCCAGAACTGGCCATGCCCTCCACCTGAAACACCAGCTACCTGCAGCACTCAGGCCCTCACCTCCCAGCTGTCAGTCAACCATCAACTGCTTCACCTTTGCAATGAGGCCCACCGCAAGCATTCTGTTCACATGTGTGAGCTGTCCCCAACCTGGGGACACTCATGATTCTCTTTGCCCTCTTCCACCCTTCCCATGTCACTTATCACCTTCTAATGCCCTATCTACCTACCTATTGTTTATTATGTTTCTTTCTAATGATACTGCTTTCCAAATTTCAGGGCTATCTAGAAAAAACAAAATCCAGCCATTGTCACTATAATGAGAACGGTTACGTGGCTGGAGACTTTCCGGACAGCCCTTGTACCGCCGTAAGCTTGTCAAGGACTGGCATCTTTTTTCTAGCTCATTCTTATACCCTGATCAACCAGAAATATGCCAGGCCCAGAACAAATGCTCTCTTCATGCTGGTCTTCCATTTGTCTTAAAATGTGAGGTTGTAGCTCACTCATCACTACCTCCCCCAGGAAGCCTTCCCTCATGTCCCTGACCAAGTCCCCCAGTTAGAGACCCAGGGCTTCTCTCCTTCATAGAACTTTCGAGAGATTTGATGTTTGCTTTGTGACTAAGCAAGCTCTCTCAGAGCAGGAAAAGCCAGGTTTTTTAGTTATCTTATCACTAATACCTAAGAGTAAGAGCACACAGTATGCACTCAATAAATACTTACTAAATACATAAATATTACATGGGTACCGCAGACTACTGCAAGGATTTAATTATTTCACTCATCAATGGCCCCACATGTACAACTAGAATGATTAAAATTAACCCCCTTTACTTATTACTTGAAAACTGCTACTGGCCCCCAAATAGACCCATTGACGTCTGTAGGTACTCTGCTTGCTGCCGTCACCAAAGGAGTGCACCACGTGAGGTGCCGGCCTTCTGTAGTATTTGTTTTCACCTGAAGTATTATTCGTTTTCAGCTTAAACAGGCCCTTTCATGTCCATCTTAAGAGCATGCAGACATTTTTGTTTTTTGTGAGTGACAAATTGAAATTTGAAGAGTGCACCAAAACAAAATAAAAAGCTCCATTTTTAACCTTTCCAATTTAAAGTGTTTTCTTTTCAAATCTACTTCATGAGAGATCAATTCAAGATTCGGCACTGTAACAAAGATGAACAAAATAGCCCATTACAAAAATGATGGTATATTTCCAATCTTCTGGTAACTATGTACCTCCCATAATTCCACATGCATGCAAGTAGGACTAGTGGAATTAGGGTTACATCATATACCCTGGCTTCGTTGGTTGTAATTTCTACAATATTCTGCTTACTAAATTTAAATAAGGCTTCCTTTTTGATACACAGCAGCTATTTTTGTCTGGGCCTTCAGAAGGTTCAGACAGAAGAGACGTGGGTCACCTACTTATGTGTTCCTAGCGTGCTCCTCAGAACATTTACATAGTGCGTCCCTGTTGGGATGTTCAAGACGGACAGCGGAGCACTAACTGGCCTGGGCCCAGCCACGGGACTAGATTAGTACACAGAGACCTGATGGAATTGTCCAGAGGCAGGCTCCAGCTCTTTCCCACCACACTCCGAGCAGACACTGTAACCGTCGTGCGTGTCTGAGGCCTTGGGAAGCAAAGCAGTGGTAGGGAGGGGGCGCTGGACAGCTTACCTTTGCCAAGGACTCTTGAGAAAAAAAGAAGATGCTTTAATAATTTTTTTCGAAAAATTTCAAGCATATAAAAATGCATAAAAACAAATACGTATTAACACCCTTGCACACACTACCAAAATCTGTCAAAACTTAGTACAGTACACTCAGTTAATTGGCACAAAAAATCTTTCATCTTTTTGCTGAATGCTTAAGAGTTTTAGCAGTTGCTTGAGACTTTGCTAGTTGCTTGAGAGTGCCAGGTACATTTATCCAGCATCTACCAATTCCCATGGGTGCCACTTAACTGAGAGTCTACTGTATTTTGCCTTGTGGCAGACTCATTGGGAACAGAAAAGAAAAGAAATATCAGAGATGTCACTGAAGTCCCTGAGTAACCCGCCTGTTCCATTCAATCACCCACCTTCTATCCCAAAGGCCTATTTACTCTCAGGAGTGTGGGGCTTACATGGACATACATGTTTCTCTCCTTGCCAACTACAAACTTAATTTTTTGTGTTTTAAAGTTTTGCATAAATGTGATCATACTCTGTCGCTTTCTACAAGCTGTTCCCTTCTCTTCTTTTCCTCTCTCTCTCTCTCTCTCTCTCTCTCTCTCTCTCTCTCTCTCTCTCTCCCTCCCTTCCTCCCTGCCTGCCTCCCTCCCTCCCTCTGTCCTTCCCTCCCTGGCTCACAATCTGTTTTTGAGATGTGTCTATATTAAAGAATGAATAACATTCCATTTCATTCACTTTGAACTACTGAATTGCATTAATCCAGTTAAGTCCATAATTTATATACTCATTTGCCTAGAGATGCTTTTCCTTCCTGAGGATTCAAATCTGTACCCTGCATGAGAGCCTGTGTGGTTAAAAGATGTCTGTGATGGTTAATTTTAATTATGCATCAGTTTGGCTGAACCATATCCAGATAGTTTGCCAAATATTCTGGATACTTTTGTGAAGGTATTTTATGAATGTGATCAACATTTAAATTGGTGAACTTAGAGTAAAGCAGATTTCCCTCCATAATGTGGGTGGGCCTCATTGAATCAGTTGAAGGCCATAAGGAAAAAAGACTGAGATCCCTTAAGCAAGAAGAACGTCAGCCAGCAGACTATCTTTGGACGTAAACTGCAACTCTTCCCTGAGTCTCCAGCCTTCTGACATACCCTGAAGATTTTGGATTCACCAAACCTTCACAATCACATGAACCAACTCCTTAAAATCAACCAACCAATCTCTCTCTTTCTCTCTCTCTCTCTCTCTCTCTCTCTCTCTCTCTCACACACACACACACACACACACACACACACACTTGCTTCTTTTTCTCTGCAAAATCCTGACACAATGTCAAAACACAACTTGTATTTCTTTTCATTTGTGGCCCTTTGGTCTTTGGAGATGAAAGAACTTGGAAGAAAAATGCAAGAGTTTCAAACAAGTATGGAACAAAAATGATAGAAACATTTAGCTTAATGTATTTTGTTCTAATTCACCAAACTTACCCTTTCTATCCCAAGCCAGGCCTTACTTTCTCTAAATATTGTCTGCTCTTAATTAGAAGGCATAAAGTTAGTCTCTGTACCCCTGTAGGCATTCAACTGATGTTTATTGGATTATTAGATGGATAAATGAGTTGTGGTTTCAGAAGACAAAATGCAGGGACAATAGTAACAAAAGAACAAGTTAACCAACAAATCCATCAATACAAATATGTCTCTGGGGCATGGCCATATATTTAGCACTATGCTGGGAACTGTTGAGTAATGGAAGCACATAGACTGGAAAAATAATTGCAATGGTGGCATTTAAGATAAAATAATAAAAGCAATCAGAAATGTTGGAGTAAATCCTAAAAGAAGATATAAAAAGAATCCTAAGCAAGTAATGTTAATAGGTAAATATGATGAGAGTATGAGAAGGCTGAGAAGTAGCATGATAGAATAAAGAATGCTGGATTTCAGGAACTAAAGGTGCAGTTTAAATCATAACACTGCCCCTTACTGTCCCCACCCCCCATATATCCCTTGGCCAGACAACTGTCTCCTCTACAGAATGGCTTTGAACCATCTCTCATTATGGTCACCTTCTAGATTGCTCCTGTATTGTCTGGTGAAGAGAATAGGTTAGTTATTTCACAAACATCAAGTAAGAATTTACTGATTTTTCCTTCTATTCATTATCTCCACCCACGAAAGCCAGTCAGTTGCCCAGATGTAGCAGCATTCAACACTCAAGGGTGCCATCTTTTAAAAAACTATTGATCTCGATCAACATCCAGTGACATGACCAAAATATAGGGTGAACCAACCCTTTTGCATGATTTCACATTTTTGCATCCTGTTCTAAAAACTTCAAAATCTTGTGCCATAGCATTATAATGGAACAAGTAAGCATCTCCAGGTTGTTCAAATCAGCAATCTTATAACAAGATCATCTGTCAGATAAAATTATCACAGCACAAATGGTACTCAGTTGTGTTCATCACCAGAGAATTCCTTCTTCTGAGGAATTGAGTTCTCCTTTATGCTACGCACTTCGTATAAATGTTTTATGTGTAATCAACCTCTCTTTGCCCACATGCCTGAGAAATGCAATTTCCTTTTCCACAGGGAAAATTGGCCCCTGACTGATTCTATTATATGCGTTTGTGTTCACCCTTGCCGGGCATGCATCAGCTGGGTCTGGACAATGACAAGGTGATGGATGGGGCTCTCTGGAGTAGAGAGGAAATGCATCCCAGGGACAGAGCTTCTCCTTTCCAGCTATCTGACCTGAAGGTATACCATCTCATAGCCGGCAGGCCCAAAAACGTGGCAGAAAGAGCCTGAGCCATTACAAAGTGCTCCGAGAAAGACAACTAGGAAACGTCAATGAAAAATAGTTCAGCAGTAGAATGCCAGGATAGCTCAGCAGGTTGAGCGCTTGCCTCACAATCACAAGGTCTGGGGTTCATTTCCCAGCCCCAGCCTGTGCAAACCCATATGTTGAACTGCTGGTTATTTTCAGGATGGCTCAGTGGAGAAGGTTCCTGCCTCCCATGTGGGAGGCCACTGGTTCCGCTCCAGCCCCATCCAGCCCCACATCTACTTCCGTGGAATGAAACCATGTCACAACTAATGACATACAACTATGGAGACTGCAATAGATCCTCCCTCTTCTCCCTCTTCTCCCTCTTCTCTCTCTCTCTCTCTCTGACCTTCTCTCAAACAATAAAATAAAATATTTAAAAAAAGAAAAAGAAAAAAATTTCAACTGAGAATGAGATCAGAATATCCCTTTACAGCCCTGACTCTGTCACTAGCCAACTAGGAGAACCTGGTAAATCACATAAACTCATTGGTAAAATGAGATTCTTTCTATCTTCCCTCTCTCAGGGACCAATTAAAAGGTTAAAAAGGATACCATGAATGCAAGTTTTTTGACAAATATTATCATATACAGTCCACCAGGAATAAAAACTCAAGGTGCTTCCTGTGGTGCCCTCATTGGGTTGAGAGTGATAGAGCTTCGTGGTCACACATAAGGAAGGGTGTTGGAGGTGACCTGCAGTTTAAATACCACCTCCACCTCTGACTATTAGTGTGACCTCAAGTAAATGACACAGGCTTAGCCATTAACCTTCTTTTCCTTACCTATTAATACAAAATAATTAGCTCATAGAGTTATTATCAGGTTAGTTGCATGGATAACAAAACTAACACTCCTGGTTGATTCTCATTTTGGACATTCTGTTAATTCTGGACATGCTGTTGCCATTTGGTGCAGTACCTGTTTAAAAGATTGGGGGAAAAAAGTCAACTTGTAGAATGATAACATGACAGATTAGAGAGGAAGCAAAATTCCATGTTGCCCTTGGCCAGACAATCCTCTCTTCTACAGAATGCCTTTGAATCATCTCTCATTGAGTTTACCTCCTACCTTGTCCCTGTGTTGTCTGGCGAACACCTTAGTCATTGTGCCACATTGAGTATGAACTTACTGATTTTCCTCCCATCCGTGTGCAGGCATGCACCACCAGACCCCCCAATCCCCTCCTCACATCTTTTCAGTGAACTCAAGTTTTCATTGGGTTATAAAGCAGATCTTCCTCCATACTGCTCATTAGAAGAATAAAACAGGGATACAAGACATTGTCTTCCAGAATATGCATCTTGTGGGGCCAAGCAGAGGACACAAGGAAATCTGGAGGAAAAATTCTTGAGAGTGTGAGAGTGTATACAAACATGCTCAATATGCTCAAGACAAAGAAAGTTAGAGATGAAGGAGCAAGAAAAATACCCTATGGAACACTGGTCACCATGTCTGCTTTAGAAATAATGACAGCTATGTGTTTTGAACGTCTATAAGTGCAAACATTGTTGAGCATACTTTAATATCTATAGTCTTATTCTGTCCTCACAAAGCTCCTTCAGGGTACAGATTATTGTTCCCCCTTTACAAAGGAGAAAAATGCTCAAAGTGATGCCTCCTGACTGAAGTCACACAGAAGTAAGTGATGGAAAGACAATGAGTCTATGTGACTTATTCACAGCCATAACTTACACCCCACATGTTCAGGTCTTTTTAAAGTTCACTTGGCCAGTCACATAAAATGACTCACCCAAAGTGGCCACGGCAGACTTCTGGGACTGATGTTTTTCTGCCTTCACTGATGCAGAAGTCTCAGTGCCCCAAATCACTAGATAAGTAGTTGTTCCGAGGGCTCCCTGGGCCTAAAAAGAAAAAAGAAATAATAAGTAGACAAGACCTAATTACACATGCAAAAAATGAGAGCAGAAAAGACTACTAAAAATAGGAACCAAATGTCCCTAGAAAATGAGAGGGACAAAAGTTGAACTTTATCCTGAAAAACTAATTAAAATGTATTAAAATAAATTAATTTTACATTTAATAAAACACAGATTAGACTGTAATTCATTGGTGATTGATAAAATTAACAAATAATTTTAGATGATTTTCCAAAGAAATTACAAAATAGTATGACATGGTACCCTTTAACGTACAGCCATAAACAGGGTCATTTTTGCAAAAAGAGTTGAGTTTCATCAATTTTCCCAAATGCTTCCTTGATCCTTTGATATTCAAACCATCAAATTATTTTTCTTTGAAGCCTATCATGTTATCACCCTTGTCAATTTTTCTCTTCTTCAATTATTAAGTGGCCTAGCTCTGTCAGATGCTCACTTGTGAATTATTTTGTATGTGATTAGAGAAATTCTCCATCATCCCTTTCATCTTTGCAAAACCCTGCATCTTTTTTTTTTCCCCCAAGTTTTACAGTTTCCTTTTACAATTAAATTGCAATATGCTTGAGCTGAGTAACCCAACGATGGTACTGACATTGTGGATATAGAGAGAAGTGTTGTAAATGAACATGGATATGTGAGTAGAGACTAATTTTAATGAGTGGACAGTTTATTAGTGCATACTGTCCTGCATAGATGCTGTTCATCCTATTCTATGTACCTTTGGGATGGTGATAAATAATACTGAGACAAGAGGATTCTCTGTGGTAGCAAAAAACAATAACTCCTTAATCCTGGATAATTCTTAATCCTGGATAATTCTTCACAGACAGTAAGCTACTTTCACATCCATCACTTTGTTTGACCCTAACAGCATCCCTTAGAGAGGTGGGGCAAGCATATTTATACGCATTTCATAACTGAGGATATAGAGACTCAACTAGGTGGGCATTTTTTCTTATTTTTATTTTATTTTATTTATTTATTTGTTTTTGCAATTTCTTCCTAACACACTATCTTCAGAGCAATAACTTTCACTTATTATTTTCTTGCTTGGTATTGAGTATTGTACTATGTACTTTATGTATCACCCCATTTATACCTGATAACTGTCCTAATTAGGCATTCTTTTTTTTTTAATATATTTTTTTTTATTTATTTATTTTTGACAGAGAGAGAGAGAAAGACACAGAGACAAAGACAGAGAGAGAACTGAACTGGGGGAGCTCCCAGTTTAGCATGTGGTTCCGCACGGGCCGGGGCCAGGATTCGATCCTCAATCCCCAGCGCTGCAAAGTGAGCGCCCAACCCACTGAGCCATCCCAGCTTCCCCTAATTAGGCATTCTTAATGTCCTTAGACAAAGGACAAAGCTGAAAATATTTAAAGTTCAGGAACTTGCTGTGTTAAGTCAGTTACTGCTACAATACAGCTGAATAACAATTCACACCAAAATCTTAATTGCTTCCAAAAACCAACATTGTATTTCTCACCTATGAATGGATCAGTGCAGGGCTGAGTTGAATCTGTTTCAGGTGGTGGGTCAGGTTCAGTCACCTGTGACCCAAGCTGAAGGTATAGTAGCCTCACAACTCATGTCAGTAGTGCATGAGGCAATGCTCATGTCACATCCACTAACCTGTCACTGTTCAAAGTAAGTCACTGTATAAACTCAAAGGAAACAGGACAAAAATGTAGACTCTGACTTCTCAGCTGGGAACCACTGAAAAGTTACATGACAGAGAGTAGGTAGAGTACGGATGAAAAATTCTATTATAAGTGTGGGAGGCAAATAAAGGATGAAAATTATATGATTATAACAATAGGTGCAGGAAAAGCATTTAACAAGATACAGCATCCATTTATGACTAAAGTGCTTAATAAAATAGGTCAGAAGGACAGTACCTCAACATAATAAAGGCCATATACAACAAACCCTCAGCTAATATCATATTCAATGGTAAAAAACTGAAGCTTTTCCTCTAAGATCAGGAACAAGACAGGATGTCCCCTGTTACCACTGTTTTCAACATAGTATTGGAGTCCTAGCAAGAGTAAGAAGTGAAAGGCTTCCAAATTGAGAATGAAGAAGTCAAATTGTCACCTTTTGCAGATGACATGACTCTTTATATAGAAAACTCCAGACTCCACCAAAAAAACTATTAGAAACAAATACAATAAGTTGCAGGGTATAAAATCAATATACAAAAATTCATTGTGTTCCTATATACTAATAATGAAATTTCAAAAAAAGAAATGAAAAAAGGCAATTCTATTTGCAATTGCAACAAAAAATAAAATAAAATAACAGGATATCAAGGGCCCATACACTAAAAACTGTAAGACATCATTAAAAGAAATTGAAGAAGACACAAAGAAATGGAAAGATATTCTGAGTCCATGGATTGAAAGAAGCAATATAGTTAAAATGGCCATATTACCCAAAGCTATATACAGATTTAATGCAATCCCCATCAAAATCCCAATGGCTTTTTTTTTTTTAAGAAATAGCACAGAAAATCATCAGATTTGTATGGGATCACAAAAGACCCTGAGTAGCCAAAGCAAACCTAAGAAAAAAGAACAAGGCTGGAGGTATCATCACTCTGACTTCAACTTATACTACAAAGTGACAATAATCAAAACAGCATAGTATTGGCAGCAAAACAGACACACAGAACTGAGAACCTAGAAATAAAGCATCATATTTATGGGCAAATAATTTTTGCCAAAAGAACCCAAAAATACAATGGAGAAAAGAAAGTTTTTTAAATACATAGTGCTGGGAAAATTGGAAAGCCACATTCAAAAGAAAAAAACTCAACTGCTATCTGTCACCATATACCAAAGTTAACTCAAAACAGATCAAAGATCTAAATATAAGTCCTGAAACATAGGTACTAAACTTACGGGCCTTTGTCTTAGAAAGGGTTGTATGAATTTGACCTCAAAGGCGAGAGAAGTAAAAGCAAAAATAAATGAATGGAACTACATCAAACCAAAAAGCTTCTGCATAGCAAAAGGAACCATCAACAAAATACAGAGGCAACCAACCAAACGGGAGAAGATATTTGCAAACAATACCTCCAGTAAGGGGCTAGTGTCCAAAATATATAAAGAACTCTTACAACTCAGCAACAACAAAAAACAAACAATCCGGTTAAATAATGGGCAGAGGACCTGAACAGACACCTCTCCCAAGAAGACATACAAATGGCCAACAAATATGAAAATAATCCTCAACTTCACTAGCTATTTGGGAAATGCAAATCAAAACCATTTGTTAGAATGACTATCATCAACAAGACAAATCATAGCAAATGTTGGGAGAGCTTGTGGAGAAAAAGGAACCCTCATTCACTGCTGGTGAGATTGTAAATTGACACAGCCACTATGGAAAGCAGTATGGAGGTTCCTCAAAAAATTAAGAATAGAATTGCCATATTTTTCCATGTACAAGATGCCCCCATATGTAAGATGACTCCTACTTTTCTAACCCAACATTAAGAAACCATCTCAACTGATAACTTTTGTGTATAAGATGACACCCAATTTTGGATCTAACAATTTTAGACAAAAGTATCATCTTATACACGGAAAAATATGGTACCATGTGTCCCATCAATCCCTCTTCTGATTATCTACCCCCCCAAAAAAAAATTTATCCATAAAGATATACATACCCCTATATACATTGCATTATTCACAGTGGCCAAGACATGGAAACAACGAAAGTGTCCTTCAATAGACAATTGGATAAAGAAGATGTGTTACATTTATACAATGGAATATTAAGCAGCTGTAAGAAAAGATAACTACTGCCATTGGCGACAACATGGACGGATCCTGAGCTGACCATGCCAAGTGAAATAAGTCAGACAAAGAAAAAAAAAGTTGAAAGCCATATGACTTCACTTATTTGGGATATAAAACTGAAAGCAACAGACTGTTGTCTGAAGGAACCAGACAACAGTTTAGTGGGCACCAGAGGTGAAGTGAGAAAGAAGGGAGGTAGAAGAAGGACTCAAATATACGGTGATAGGAGACTTGACTTTGTGTAGTGAACATATAATGCAATATATAGATGATGTGTTATAGAATTAGTCACTTGAAACGTACATAATTTTATTAATCAATGTCACCCCAACGGATATAAAGAACCTTCAGCAACAGCCATATTTGTCCCATCAGCTGAAGTGCTGACCACAGAGCCCAAGCTGCTCACCACCCCACTGTTCTTCTCTGGAACTGCCCCCAAGGCTCACAGGTCAGTGCTCACGGTCATGTTGGCACTGCCTTCCTCCTGGCCAAAGCTGCTTGGCACCTGCTGGCTAAGCCCTCCTGGAACTCGTATGTTTGGCCTCAGGTAACTGAGATCTGGATGTAATGCTTTCTGTATCTTCAGGCCAGCAGCTAAACAAGGAGAGAAGATTTCCTCCTGGCCCGCTCTGACCATAAAAGAAATACATTTGAATAGCAATTCTTAGCATTATCATCGCTCCTTTCTCAATAGAACCCTCTCCCCTAAGTTCCATGATACAGACATCATTACAGTTATTGTTCAGATTTAGGAGTTGAGACTCAGCAAGATGCTACTACTTACTGGTATACAGCTCATGAGCGCCATCATCTGATGTGACCTGAAACATTTTGTTTAATGTGCTTCTGCTGTTAACTGAGCACTTCCTCTGGGCCAGGCTACTTCCCGAGACCACTACAGATGTGACTTCACTTAATTTTCACAGCAGTGATGGGGGTGGTAGGGGCAGGTAGGGGGATGTTCTTACGCTTTTTTCTACATGAAAAGTTAAAACAATCATCCTAGGTCACACACTAGGAAGCAGCAGAGTCAGAGTCCAGCCCAGCTCCTCCTCTTCCCAGTGCCTAGGCTCTTAAACTGTACACTCTCCTGTTTCTTTTCTTTATTCTTGCCCGAGCTCCTTGCCAAGAGCTAGCCGATCTGTTGCCCTGAACCCTGCGATACAACCAAACGATAGTCTAGTTCTCCACCTCCAGGCTCTGTCCTGAGCTCCATACCCGAAGCTCTGCTTCTGCTGTCTGTCCTGGGACTCCTGTATTCCACCCCTGCCTCGGCTGCCACTTCTACATAATATCTTGTTTTCAGGTATTTCTGCATTTACAACTCATGTCAGTTTGGATTGGAATTTCTTCAAGTTCAACTTTAGGACAAATAGGTTGTCAATATCTACAACAAGAAATCTATCATTGAAACTTTTGTGTACAATATCCTCATACATTTAAATTGCATTTTTTATTTTTAAATTAACATACAGCAAAATTGATCTTTTACTGATTGATACCCAGCTCTATGAATTTTAATACACATAGATTTGTGTAACTATTCTCACAGTCAATACACAGAACTGTTCTTCATCCCCCAGAACTCCCTCCTCCTATCCCTTCATAGTTACACCCTGCCCCCATCCCTAACAACTGAGAACCAATCACTACAGTTTTTTGTTTCCAAGAATGTCATGCATACTGAATCATATAGTATGTAACCTTTGATTCGTTCACTCAGCACAATGCCTTTGAGAAGTATCCAAGTTGTTGCAGTTTCAATGGTCATACCTTCTAATTGCTAAAAAGTATTCTATTGTATGGCTGTACCAAAGTTTGGTTATCCAGTCACCTATTGAAGGACATGTGACTAGTTTCCAGTTTGGTGTGTGATTAGGAATAGAGTTGCTATAAACATTCACACAGAGATTTCTGTATGAACATAGGTTTCATTACTCTAGAGTAAGTATCCAGAAGTAGCCTGCCAGGTCATATGGGAAGTATATGCTTAACTTTATTTTAAAAAGCCCCCCCACACACACTATTTTCCAGAGTTACAGCTAACGTTCCTACTTTACAGTTTTATATTATTGGCAGAGTTCATTGCAATTCGAATGTCTGCTGTTCGCTCCTCCACTTTTACTCTTGTCCCCTTTCCACGTTCTCCAGGCCTCAAAAAAACGACAGACACGGGGTACATACAACAAACAGACTCCCTTATCCTCTTGCTTCTAGTTGAATTTGGCTGTGGGAGGCATTGTCCAGAGAGCAGAAGGTATTTAGGAGAAGGATGTCTGAGGATTTATTTGCCTGTTCCCTCCCTGCAGGGCACCACAGCTGCTACATTCTTTAGAGCACCTACAGCTTGTGGCAGGCCACAGGCTTTCATCCCCTCATCCCCACAGGCCCGTCCTAGGTCACCATGGGTCACAGCACTGTCCCTGGTTAGTCCCTTGCATAGTCAGTATCTTATTTAATTTTTCCAAAACCTCTATCAGATAGGAAGAAAGATGAGGAAACTGAGGCACAAGGGTAACTTGCCCAAGTTCACATGGCTGGTAAATAACAAAGCCAAGACTAGATTCCAGGTCTTCTGACTCTCAAGCTCATGTTCTTCCAAAACAAAATCTCTGATTTCACCCCATTTGTGTCAATGCTCTTGTTACATATTTCTACAAGTAATCCCTTGCATATGCTGGAAACTTTAAAATAAATTAGCAAATCGAATTCATGATCCAGTTCTTCTGAGTAAGCTGCCTGCATTAACGTATGAATAGCTTCTCTTCTTCCTATTTATTTGATTTTGTTCCTTAATTCCTGATACTCGTGGTATCTTTCATATTAATTCTAAGTTTAATAAAAATGATTAATATTCCTGAATAAAACATGGTTGGCTAAATAAAATATTTTTGGTCTTAAATGAACATTGCATGGTGCCAATATGATCTACATTTATTATTTGAATGAATCATTGATTAGATTTATTAATAATTTCTTTTAAGCCTTAAATATTTTAAAATAAGCTTCTACTGACATTACTAATGGTGAAGCTGAAAGCAACCGATTTTGTTTAACAAAACAACTAATACCCACTCTTGGGCTGGCTTTACCACCCTGAGGGGGAATATGAATATAGGAGGTTTGACAATTAAATCTGCAAATTCATCCTAGAAAAAGTGCTACATACCTCACTGCTGAATATCACTACAGTCACCTTCGACATACTCCCCTTAGGAAGCTATGTACCAACACCAGTGCCTAGTCCACCCTTCAAAGCACTTTTGGAACTCTTGCTGGACTGGCTACCAGAGCCATTGTAGTATTACCTTTGATGTCCTGAATGTCATCAAAATGTCTTCCTTTCATTATTTCCTTTATTTGGGGGTAGAGAAAAAAGTCACTGGGGGCCAGATCAGGTGAGTAGAAAGGGTGTTCCAATACAGTTATTTGTTTACTGACTAAAAACTCCCTCAAACAGCACTGTGTGAGCTGGTGCATTGTCATGATGCAAGAGCCATGAGTTGTTGGTGAAAATTCATGTCATTTTTATCTAACTTTTTCATGCAGCCTTTTCAGGACTTCCAAAATAGTCATCTTGGTTGACTGTTTGTCCAGTTGGTACAAATTCATAATGAACAAACGCTCTGATATCAAAAAAGGTTAGCAACATCGTTCTGACTTTGAATTTGGACTGATGAAACGTTTTTGGTCATGGAGAATGGGCTGACTTCCATTGTGCACTTCGATGTTCTGTTTCAAGGTCATATTGGTACACCCATGTTTCATCATCAGTGATAACACAGCCCAAAACATTGTCTGCCTCTCCAAAATGTCTTGGCAAACTTCGATTCTACTTTGCTTTTGTTCACCAGTAAGCTCCTTTGGGACCATTTTTGCACACACCTTTCTCATGACAAGATTTTCAGTGAAGGTTTTCCTATCTGTTTCTCTGTTGATGTTTACTTGGTCTGCTATTCGTCTCACAGTCAGCCAATAATTTTGACACACAATTTGACAAATTTTTACAATGTTTTCATCAGTTCTACTTCTTACTGTCTGCCCTGACCTCTCTTCACCAGTGACACTCTCTCTTCCCTCAGAAAAACATTTAATACATTTGTACATTGTCATTTTCTTCATAGCATTATCCCCATCAACTTGGACTAACATGTCCCTGATTTCACTTCCACTCTTCCCAAGTTTAACAAGAAATCTTACGTTTATTCATTGTTCTGATTCAAGCTCCAACACTCTCATGACAGCACACAAAAACATGCAACAACAATAATAAACACCACTCAGCAAGACGCCGCCACACGACACTAACATAGCTGTGAGACACTGAAATACAAAGGTTATGAAACTTTACCAAATTGTTTGTACAGTGCTGTCAATATAAGCAGGGTGAGTTAGCAAATTTAATTGTCAGACCTCATAGTTTGCAGCATTTTTGACAACATCCAAGATATGTAAACAATTGAAACATCTACCAGCAGATAAATGGATAAAGAAAATGTGCTCCACAAACAATGGAATACTTTCCAGCCTTAAAAAAAGGAAATCCTGCCATATACAACAATATGGATGAGGCTGAAAGACATAACACTAAAGATAATATGCCAGTCACAGAAACACAAACAATGAATAATTCCACTTACATGAAGTATCTAAATAATCAAACTCACAGAAAAGGAGAGTAGAATGACAGTTGCCACGGGCTGGAGAAAGTGGGAATGGCTATATCAGATGAATTAGTTCTAGAGCTCTATTCTACAACATGGTACCTACAGTAAACTGTACTGTCTTACTCACTTCAGGTGTACAGAATTTATATACCTTACAAAGTGATCTCCCTGTTAAGTCTAGTGCCCACCTGGCAGGATACACAGTTATTACAATATTATTGGCAATATTCTTTATGCTATATGCTACACCCCCATGACTACTTTGTAACAACCAATTTGTACTTCCCAATCTCTTTATCTTTTTCACCCACTCCCTAACCCTCCTCCCATCTGGCAACCATCAGTTTGTTCTCTGTATCTGTGAATCTGTTTCTGTTTTGTTTGTCTGTTTATTTTGTTTTCTCAGACTCCACATATAAGTGAGATCATATGCAACTGATGGATGCCTCTGCACCCAACACCTCAAAGTATCAATCAGCAAGGAAGGAGGGATCATAATCATGTATGCTTCTCTTTATATCCTTATGACTAAGCAGCCTGACTGGTGTTGAATACATGTCTGCTGAAAACCTGATTGAATAACAGATTGATACATTTGGCTCCATCTGTCCTCCCTGATATGCCTAATCATGCCACCTATTTATCTATCTTTGAATTGCAAAACTTTATTATACTGGCCTTCTATTGGGCTGCCAGGTTTAGGCTGGGTCTGTCCAAACTGACCATCAGCTCCTTAAACACAGATGTTGGTTGACCTGTATTTTGTCTGCCCCTACAATGCCTAAGATGTGGATGAACGATAGCCCTGTGACACTTGGTTGGCTCGCGAATCCTACTGTGGTAGTTGTCACTGTCTCCACCATCCTTGCCAGCTCTACCCAGGGGGACCATTTAGTTCTGCACTTGATGCCAACTGGCTCTCTCTAATTAAAAGGAATTACTCAGATTTCTGACAAGGCCCATAGCACATAGCCCAGAAGTACATAGAGCTAGAGTCCTTGGTCCAAAGGTTCTCAACTGTGTACCTCAGAGGCCCAGGGCTCACTGCAGCATCTCAGAAGCTGATGATTACACAGAGAAGCTCAGTGGAAAGTCAAAGGTAAACTTTCAGTTTCTTCATATTTTCTTGAAGCCAGGTATTAATAGTTCTCTCTGTTTTGTGTATTGAGCTTTTGTAAAGTTAAAATTTCACTGGTTGAAAGCAACTGTGCTAGTCCAATTCTATCATTTTACATAAGAAAATTACTCAGATAGAGGTGGAAACTGGATGCTGAAAACTCACAGCATAATTCTACACATGAGAAATATAAAATGATAATCCCCTCCAAATAAAATCTCTTCTAAGTTTTTATGTGACTTAAGCCTCATTTTCTATTAAAACAATGCCCCACCCACCCACCCCCTAGTTCTCCCTGTATCACCTATTCTACAATTAGGCCAATTCAGCAGCATTATTAATAATATCACTTAGAAAGTGTAATTTAATAATCATCAATGACTTGCTGAGAATCCCAGTGTGTGGACCTGAGTCATTCTCCTGATGGGTGTGGGCTTAGGTGTCTCTTCCATATAAGTAATCATCCTGTCATTAAGTCTGTCTTGTGTACAACCACCCTTTTCACTGGAAGTCATAGCAAATCTGTAACCAGTATAATACAGAAAAGTTGTTCAGGGAAAATGGACACCACCAACACTCTACAAAATTAGAATGATCACTAGCATTTTCATGTGCCATTTAGAGTAGGTGGTTTCTATTTTCATTGACTTTGATTTCTTTTCTCCTTTATTCTTTCTTACTTCTTTACTGAATTCAAGTTTAGAATACTGTTTTTCCATTTCACAGTGCTACATGTGGATGACAAGTTCTAGTCAACTCCTCCTAACTGTACAGTCTACAGGGCCAGACCCCAGACGGGAGGGAGCAGGGACTGTGTTGACATAGCAGTCTTGTGTAGTATTCTGGGGTTCACAGTACAGCATCACACTATTTCCTCACACCTAAGGCACTTTCTGACTCTTCAAGGTCTACCTCTCAACATGCAAGAAAAAGATTATTTTTTGGTTCCTTAAACATTAACATGGTGTTGTTCATATTTGTTTACTCAGGTCATAGTCCCCAATAGCCAGTCAATAACTATTTGTTGTAAAAGTGAATGTTTATAAAAATACAGCTTCTTTATTTTTAATTTTTATTAAATTGATTAGGGTGACATTGGTTAGTAAAATTATATAGGTTCAATTATACATTTCCATAAAAAATCATCTATATCTTGCACTGTGTGTTCACCACCCAGTCAGTTCTCCTTCGATCACCATATATTTGACCCCCTTTTGTCTCTTGTATTACCCCACCTCCTTCTCTCTGATAACCACTAAACTGTTGTCTGCGTGTATCAGCTTTTGTTTCTTGTCCTGTTCCTTTGTTGCTTTCAGTTTTATATCTCACATCTGAGTGAAGTCATATGGTTCTCGACTTTTTCTGTCTGACTTATTTTACTTAGCATGGTAATCTCAAGATCTAGCCATGGCAGTATTTCATCTCTTTTATGGCCGAGTAACATTTCATTATATGTGTACCACATCTTCTTTATCCAGTCATCTACTGAAAGACACCTTGGTTGTTCCCATGTTTTGAATAATGCTGCAGTGAACATAGGGGAACATATATCTTTACAAATAAATGTTCTCAGATTTGGGAGGTACCGTATTTTCCGGCGTATAAGACGACCGGGCGTATAAGACGACCCCCTAATTTTACAGTTAAAACATAGGTTTAGGCCTATATTTGCTGTATAAGACTACCCCCCACTTCCGAGTC
>PVKE010001051.1:0-111210 GCA_004027555.1 Craseonycteris thonglongyai
CAGAGAAAAGCCCATTACCACCTTAATAAATATCCTTTTTCATTCTTACATACATGCTTTTTTAAATAACAGAAGGAGATGCTACTAAGCATCTTAGTCTGTTTTTCTCCCCACTTGATAACAATTTTTGTATCACTACATACTTTCATATAATATCTTTTAACAGTATTTGTGCCACCGTCTATTTAATCTGATGTTTCTATTTGGTGAACTGCATGGTGGTGACTGTTCAACCTTTATTATGTCCTTAGGGTTAATACTAAGCAGTGGAATTATTCATATATATGTTTAATGCCTTTTTTTTTTTTTAAATGTCATGTAGCTTAAAAAATTCAATTCTAGGGCATACATACTCAGACTAATTTTCCTAACATTTCATCTTACTTTTGCTGCAGAATTTAGTGTAATGATTATGATTGGTTATGTGGCATGCAATTAAAAAAGAAACACTTATTACAGAGAATTTCAGACATATTCAAAAATGGACATAATAGTATCTTGAAACCACCATGCTCATCCTGTAGCTTCCAGTAATTCATCCCATGTGGGGCCTTGTTTCATCTATGCTCCCATCCACTTCCTTGTCCACCAAGAATAAATAAATGAACTAGGAGGCTTTTGCTAAAATTAAATGACAAAATTTTATTCAAGGGTCTGAAGATTTGCAAATGGAAAACACTCCCAGGTAACACCCAGAGTGTTCCAAGAAGAGAGAAGTTGAGCGTTCTTACAAGTAAAAAGTACATTCTTGGAGAAATTCAGTCCTATATTCTTAGCTTCTGGATTGG
The DNA here is from genome assembly GCA_004027555.1 of Craseonycteris thonglongyai. Taxonomy (NCBI): domain Eukaryota; kingdom Metazoa; phylum Chordata; class Mammalia; order Chiroptera; family Craseonycteridae; genus Craseonycteris; species Craseonycteris thonglongyai. Next base: position 789 of record PVKE010001051.1, read on the forward strand.
TCTGAGAGGGTGATCTTCTAGATGTCAGGCAATGTGGATACTTGAACATTGTTTCCTAAGTTCTTCACAGGGTTATCTAGAGGATCCATCTATCTAGCTGTCATGTCCAGGCATTGATGTACAACTGAGAAGTTAAAAAATTTAAGTCTTCAGGCTCGTTAAAGTAAAATAAAGTCAGGACCCTGGGACAGCTCAACAGTTTGAGTGCTTACCTTGCAACCACAAGGTCTGGGGATGGAATCCCAGCCTGGGCCCGTGTAGACCCATATGTTGAACTTAAGCACAACTGGTCACCGCCGAGCCCTGCAGTGAAGGTTCTCTCCCCCCATGTGGGAGGCCCCCAGTTAGATTCCCACCCCGTGCGACCCCACATCCATCTGTGTGGAATGAAATTATATCACAACTAATGATGTACAACTATGGAGACTGCTCTGGGCCCTCCCCCTTCTCTCTGTCTCTCTCTGTCAAAACAATACAATAAATCTTTAAAAAAAAAAAAAAAATGTGAGGGGAAGCCGGGATGGCTCAGTGGGTTTAAGTGCTCACTTTGCAGTGCCAGGGACTGAGGATCGAATCCCGGCCCTGGCCCGTGCAGAACCATATGCTGGACTGGGAGCTCCCCCAGTTCAGTTCTCTCTCTGTCTCTGTATCTCTCTCTCTCTCTCTCTCTCTCTCTCTCACTCTCTCTCTCTCTCTCTCTCTCTCTCTCTGTCAAAAATAAATAAATAAATAAATAATAAAAATTTTAAAAAAAGTGAAATAAAGTCTATTCCTCATGTTTCATCCCTTCTTATTTAAGTAGCTTTGTTTAGCAATGATGACTCCATTTCGTTTCTTTGCTCTTTCCTCATCCCATTTCCCCTATGATTTTGAAGGAAATTCTAAACATCACATCATTTTATCCACAAATAATTCGATGTGCATCTCTAGAGGATAAGAACTTTGTTTTTAGCCCAATACCGTACCATTTTCACACCTAAGAACTTAACAATAATTCCTTGATACCAAATGTCCAGGGTTCAAATTTTCAGTTCTCTTATAAAGGTTATAGGTATTTTTAATAGTTTGTTTGAATAAGGTTCCAAATAAGATCCTCACATTGCATTTCTTTGATATATGCTTTAAATTCCTTCTATCTGTAGGTTCTTCCTTCTTTTTTTTTCCCCACCTTGAGATATACTTGAAAAAGTAGTTTTAGGACTGGCTGAAATTTATTAGTTGCACCACCATGGTATAGTTTAATGTGCTACTCTGATGAGACTTCCTTTAATTAGTCAGAAAGCCATGGTATCCACTGATGTATTTTCTCATTTTAAAAATATTTGTTTCCTGTATATGGTTGGGAGGTTTGCAGGAATTAATATGACACCCCGTATTGTGCTGTCACCTCCTTGAACCTGGTGATGTCATCCTGACTGTGTTACCATGACTGAAACTCAGCCTTCCTCCAACTGCTGGCAGCTAACCAGAGTTCCTCTCCTCTGTTGACCCTACGGCTTCCAAAACTCCTTCACTCCTGTCACTGAATTGCACTTATACTTGTAATGCATTTACTTTCAGTTAATACGCATGTTTATGGGCATTGTATGGGTTAATGTTCTGTCATGTGAGTAATTAAAATTTCTTAATTAGCCATCTTCTGAGTTAGAGCTTTGTGAGAGCATTTGCTTTGTGTATGATCACATTTAGCTAAGCACTTAATTAGGAAAGACTGCTCAGATTGTATTAAGGCTCAACTGGAAAACCCTTCTGTTGAAAATCTTTCTAAAGTGTGTTTCTTGCCTTAATAATTGTTCATTGCATATACTTGACTCTATCTTTGATAAGTTGGGGGGTCTTACAAGTTGCTAAAACCCCCGTTTGGACATCCATTCTCATAGATGGCTTGAAGAAAAAGAATTTCCTGTCTGTGGGATAGTGCTGTTACCAAACAGTAATGTTTAAAATAAAAGGCCTACCCCTCTGGGCCATAGCAGCACCCTTAGTTCAAGGCGTCCTGAAGGTGCTTTTGTGTGAACATTACGTGCCCTCCTTGGTTGAATTTGGACTGTACTTCAGCCCCTACGTGCCCCCCTCCCACCCCCATGGCCAGGTACCATTTTGTTTATGGCCATTGGCAGCAGCCCTGCAGGGAACCTGTAAATTTTTTATTAAAAAAATGTGTTAGTCTGCCAAACCAAAGAGCAACATATAAAGCAGAAATAAAAGGAAGTTAATCATGGCAAAGGAGAAGTCACAATATCTAATTTTAACAACACATCGTATAGTCCATTGGTACATATTTACAAAGTGTCAGACTCCCAACAGATTTACTAAAAAAAAGATTGTGATGTTTCAGCATTGCGATTGTTTCTGAATGCCTCTTTAAACAGTTTTATTGAGCTATAATTCACATACTATACAATTTACCCATTTAAAGCATACAGTTCCATGTTGTTGTTTTAGTATAGTCATAGTGTTGGGCAACCATTGCCAGTCTTAGGACTTTTCATCACCTCAGAAAGAAACCCTGTACCTATTAGCAGTCATTGTCCATTCCCTTTGCTCCTGATCTTAGGCAACCAGGAATCTACCTTTTGTCTCTATAGATTTGCCTATTCTGGACACCTAAAAACCTTTTAAATATTTGTGGAATCATTATTAAACAAAATCATCAAGCAAATAATTGGCCAGCAATTTCTATAGATATATGGTATACAGGATATTCATAGTTTTCAACATTTTAATTCTTTCCCTGTTCCTACAAAATGGTATCATTCACTTGATTAAAATATATACACACATAATCACTCATGGTGATTCTAGTTTCCCAGAAGAATTATTTTTTACTGACTGTGATTTTTTGTTGTTGTGTAATCAGAAAAAAAAATTTTTTTTCTTTGTTAAATATAAAAAGTTTACCATGTTTCCTATGAAAATTTCAAACAATACCCAGGTGTGAACAGCTCTTAAAATGCCACCTCAGAGATCACACTGTGAACAGTTTTGCCAGATATTTTTGCTTTATGTATGCTGATATACAAGTAATCTTAATTTTGTGTACTCAAAATGGGATCATATTATACCACATTATGACTTTTTTTGCTCACATGTCCCTGTTTCAGAGTTTGGATTATGATCGCTGTATCAATGACCCTTACCTGGAAGTCTTGGAGACCATGGATAATAAGGTGAGACCCTTATTGAGCTCTTGGGATGGAGCAGGTCTTGTGACAGCTTCCTTTTCTGTTCTAAATGCTCCTGCAAATACTCTTACCTCTTGGCCCTTAAACCCCTTTCATGAGATACTGACATTTATTCCTTAGTGCAGGGGTGTCCAATCTTTTGGCTTCTCTGGGCCACATTGGAAGAATTGCCTTGGGCCACACATAAAATACACTCACACTAATGATAGCTGGTGAGCTAAGAAAAGAAAAATTGGAGAAAAAAAAGTTTCAAAATGTTTGAAGAAAGTTTACAAATTTGTGTTGGGCCATATTCAAAGCTGTCCTGGGCCGCATGTGACCCGTGGGCTGTAAGTTGGACAAGCTTGCTTAGACCTTCATCCACCAACCAGAGTAGCCACTGGCCCAGCCCCTGAGAGTTCGTCATTTTGTCACTGCAAACCACCCTCCATGTCAGGTGTCATCTTTGCCATTTTTGCTGTCCACTGTGGAAGTCATTCTAACACTGGTTGGCCAAGATGTGGGTGTTCTTTTCATGCCGCCAACATAAGTCCTTCTTTTCCTGTGAACAGAAAGGTCGCAGGTACGAGGCGGTGAAGTGGATGGTGGTGTTTGCCATTGGAGTCTGCACTGGGCTGGTGAGCAGGCGGGTCATGGGGAGACGGTGGGCCAGAGGGGTGGCGGGGGTCCGAGAGCAAGCTCCAGCCTGGCAAATAGGTTCCTTTTCATGTAACAGAGACCACCTTCTCTTTTTTCCTTTTTTTTTTTTAATGAGTAACCTGACACTGTTTTTCATACTTCTCTTTTGCTTTCACATTACGAAACGAAAGTGAGCCATACAACCCTGGTGCCCTTTAAAGTGCTCAGAGGTTTGGTCAAACCCTGTCTCTGTGACACAGTGTGGTCCTGTCAGGTAGATAACATAGAGGGGAGAGTACTTAGTGGACCCTGAGGCCACTCTGGAAGGAAAAAGCAAAGCCGTGGGAACAGAACTGAACATTATGCCCTGCTCTTTAGCAAAGTGTGCCAGTCAACAGGACAGTGTAGACCTCTGTGAATTGACGGTGCTCTCCTGGGCCTATTCCCTGTAGGTTGCTCAGGTTAGCCAGAGACATGGGGTCAGCACCTTCACAGATGAATCACCAACAAGAAAAGCTTATACAACAGCAAAGATTACAGTAGCACAAGGTGTGGAACCATAACTGTTGATACACTTGCCGTGGCTAAACCTGGACAAGAAAAGCTGGAAAAGTTAGCAGATGGTCAAAATGCTACATGTCACACTGATTTGCCATCAATACAGTGTTAGATTAGACTAGGGAGTTGCCTTAGTCCTTTTGACTGCTGTACCAAAAATATCATAGACTGGGTGGCTGAAACAACAGACATTTATTTCCCATCACTCTGGAGCCTGGGAAGGTCAAGATCAAGGTATCAACAGATTTGTGTCTGTTGAGAGCCTCCTTCCTGGTTCATAGATGGCCTTTTGCAGAGGGGGACAGGAGAGCTCTCTGGAGTGTCTCTGTTTTGTTTTGTTTTTATCAGAGTAAGGTTGGTATACAAGATTATACATTATACATTTCAGGTATACAGTGTTATAATTCGATATTTGTATTCATTGCTGTAAGTATAGTTACTGTCCATTACAGTTGATCCCCTTCACCTGTTTTGTCTTCCCCCCAACTCCCTTCCCTCTTGGGGTCTCTCATAAGGGTACTAATCCTATTCATGAGGGCTCCACCCTCATAAAACCTGATCACCTCCCAGAGGGCCCACGTCCAAATACCATCACATTGGGGGTTAGAATTCCAACATATAAATTTAGGGGGAAGGACACAAACATTCAGTTCATAACAGGAGTTGTACATACTCCCACACATCAGCAAGTTTATCACCTTTCTCTAGAATTGACCATGAGTCTCATACTTAACTGTACATGACATAGCCATAACATGTAAACACATATGTCATATAGTATGAGGGCTGTCCGGAAAGTATCCAGCCATGTAACCATTCTCATTATATTGACAATGGCTGGATTTTTCCCAGACAGGCCTCGTATAGCCAAGGACCTACTGTCATTTTTATTTTCATGGCACTTGTCAGATTTTTACTGTAGTTAATTCAGAGGTCAAGGAACATCTTACTAATGACATTTACAGGCCCCTTTGGTAACGTTTTGATGGATGCCATTGTTGGGGGAACGTGGGTTGGTTCAATTGATTTATTGACATTTTGGATTGTCTATTTTGCTGTATATGGTTCTGATGGCCAATTATGATAGGCATAATCATTAGCCACCTAGTTATTAGGCTTTCTGCTGCTTTCATATCAAATTCTTTTGAACTGCCATTTATCAATACTAGCAATACTTTTTCTCACACAGGAAAGCCAACCTGCCTTTATGATGTAGCAACCTGTTCCTCTTGCTACTGGCTGTCTTATCCTTTGATCTGTCACCACTTATTGCTTCAGTGTTTAAAAGCCTTGGGGCACTGGTGTGAAGGAAGTCCAGAGTTAAAGGCATGAAACCTTTCATCCTAACTCTACAAAATCAGAAGTCTTTATAATTCTTGTTTAAACCCGGAGTAGGCACTGGTGAGAGTAGAATAGTGGAACATGAGTAATTTTCTGATATTTACCAGGGTAACCATTGACTATATAAGACAGTTGTTATCAGTCAAAACAGTGACTTTTATAAAATAGTAACAACATGCAAAAGCTGTATACACCTAAGGGAATGTTGTCATTCAAAGAACTATCCCCAGACTGTATTCTTATCCAAGTAAGCATCACTGAAGACATTTTGGAATTTTTCTTTTGAAACTGTCTTCGAAAAGAGCTGAGCAGCTGCTCGCACAACTCCGTATTGTTTCTCTCTAATCACAGATGGTCTTGATCTTTTTCTGCATTCTTTTCCTTCTTAGTCTTCCTCTTCTTCTCTCAATGTAGCTGTACCCCCTTTTTTTGTTCTTTCACGGGTTGTGGGTCCAGGCTGGAGCGGGGCCTCCTGGAGACCTAGAGTGACTAGCTAAGGCCCATTCACCCATGCTGGTGGGTAATGCAGGTGCCTGTGGCCAGCCACCGTAAATGCAGTGGGCAGACGCAGGGCTGTTGGGGGCAGTGCCCGTAACGACGGGGAGAGCTGTGTGACCGCTCACTTGCTTTTCACAGGTGGGCCTCTTTGTGGACTTTTTTGTGCGCCTCTTCACCCAGCTCAAGTTTGGAGCGGTACAGACATGTATCCTTTTCAGTGTTCTTGGTGTTCCTGGCCATCAGCTGTCCCTGACTTCGCTTTCCCGTCTGGAAATTAGTTTAACAGTAGACATGGTCTGCGAAGAGCTACGTATTCGCCATTTGGCTTTCAGGTTTTTTATTATCATTGAAGGACGCAAAAGGAGCACTTTAATGAATAAGAGATACTCACACTCGTGGTTGGTAAGACACAAACCACCAAGATACTGCTTTTCCCAGTCAGTCTATAAATTCAACATAGTGCCAATGAAAATTCTAATAGAAATTTTTGTGGAACTCGAAAACTCTCTTCTTAAATGCATTTGGAAGAGTAAAGGGCCAAAAGTAGTTGAGATAGTTTTGAACAACAAGCAGGGGAAGTTGACTAGATGTCAAGACTTATATAATTTAAGATATAATCATGGAAACTGTCATGTTGGTGCAGGGACACCCAGTTAGACAGTGGGAAATAGAGAAGCAGAAACTGGCCTGTACAGGCACAGGAGTGTAGTGAATGGTGGAGCTGGAGTTCTAAATCAGTGAGGAAAAATGGATTGTTTAGTAAAAGATGCTGGGGCATGGGTTACCCATCTGGTAAAACAAAATTAGATTCCTACTTTGTGCTATAAATCAATTCCAGATGGATTGAAGATGTAAATAGGCAAAATGAAACTTCAGGAGATTATATTGTGTCAAGAGTAGAGAACCATTTCTTAAACCTCCAGAAGGCACAAAGTGAAAGGGAAAAGATCAGTAAACTTGACTACATCAAAGTAAATATTCTGTGTATACAACCAGAAACCCCCAAACAACAATAAAACAAATCCACCGCCTCAATGAGGTTATTCACTATGCATTTAAGAGACAAATAATTCATATCCAGAACATAGAACCGCAGCTCTAAGAAAAACAGCCCAATAGAAAAACTAGCAAAGGATGTGAACAGGCAGTTCTCAGAAGAGGAAGACTGAATGGCCAGTAAGTAAACCTGTGGGGAAGTGCTCACCTCACCACAGATCAGGGAAATGGAAATTTATTAACTAGAAAGGTGCATCATCCTATGACTTATGGATTCCTCTCCCAGCTTTGGACCTTCGACATGTACAGAGTTGTCCATTGCAGCTTTGTGATTGCAGAAAATTGGAATCATACCAAATGGGAAAATGGAAAATTTTGATATGTTCATATGATATAATTGTATACAGATGTTAAAATGAACCAAAACTGTGCTTATTGATGGACATGGCTTATTCTCCAGAACTTAATGTTGACAGAAAAAAAGAAGTTGTCAGATGTGCCAAAAATATAATACCAGTATTTAAATTTTAGAAACAAAGAATAATATGGATACCTATGAAAATATTCAAGTGATAGCCTAAAAATAAAAAGCCAAAGTGAGAGGCAACAAAAGAATAGCTATTTGGGAAACACTGATTCAGGCAGAAACTCAGTAGTGTTCAGAGTAAGAGGCAAAGGCAATGGGGGTGTTTATGATAAAGGGAAGGGGAACAATTATGTGAATAGGAGGAAGAAATTTCTTTGGGTGTTAGTAAGCTAAGGAAGAGATTTCTATAAGCTGCAGAGAAGCTGACAGTGATCTAATTCTAAAGGACTTTTAAAGCCCTACAGTCATTCTGCTTTCTTGTCTTCTTTGCAAACAGTTGTTTGGAATACAGTCCAAAGGTTAATTGGCCCAGTTTGAACATTCCAAAGGCTTGAGGAGTAAGACAGGTAAGGCAAGTTCCTCTGGGGCCCAAGCTCTGACCCCATTTCAAAGTGGCTTCATTTATATTGTTTTTTAGAGAGGGAAGGATGCACAATAATTTCACGTTAGTGGTTTCTCCCAGGGGAGAGGACAGAAACATAAAAGGTGTGTGTGTGTGTAATGGTACTTGATGTTTCAATTTTTTTTTAATATCTGGAGCAAATATGGCATCATGTTGAAATTTGTTAAAGCCTGGGCTGTGGGGGTTTGGGTTTTTTGTTACTTTTTGTAATGTTTGAAGCATTTTGTAATTAAAAGTGATTCCTAATGTAAATGCCATTAAGTGTTACACGGAGGCAGGAGGGTGCGCAGTCAGCATCCATGGGCTTCAGAAGAGGGCAAGCCACACCATTTCCAGTCGCAGGAACACCCTGGGCTGGCCAGCAGCGTTTCCTTGACCCAGTGTCTGCAGCTGTGGTGGAATGCAGCCAGAAGGGCTGCCTCGCCCTGTCCCTCCTTGAACTCTTGGGTTTCAACTTGACCTTTGTCTTCTTGGGGAGCCTTCTGGTCCTAATTGAGGTGAGGTGGTATGGGTGCTGCCATTTTGCTTATGAGGTTTGGGATCCTGCTTGCTTGCTTGCTTGCTTCTCATCTCCATTTCTGGAACATCAGAGAACGAATTAGCCTTAGAATACAGATTCCTCTCGTTCACTTAGAGATGTTTCTGAAAGTAAGGGTTTCAGCCTCTGGTGAGATTAAATAGGAAAAATCTACATTAGGAGTGTGATTCTTCACCTGGAGAGGACATTAGAATAAGCTGGGGAACTAAAGATAACTGGTACCCAGACCCCAGCTCAAATAAGTGAGACCAGACTCTCCGGAAGTGGGGTGTCTCCCTGGCTCCCCAGGCGATACTGAATCACTAGGGTGCTTGTTAGAAATGCACAACCTCCCATTCTCCCCTCAGACCCACTGAGTCAGAAACCCGAGGGATGGGGGGGACACAGGCACCTGTTTTCAGTGCCCCCCCCCTTCCCCGGTGATGCTGATGTTAATGAATAAGTCAGGTCACACTCTGTAGGGACATTGTTGAGGGTGGGCCGCATGAGCCAGTGGATTTGAACGCATAGCGTGTCTGTTCTCCCCTCCAGCCCGTGGCGGCAGGCTCTGGGATACCTGAGATCAAATGCTACCTGAATGGCGTGAAGGTGCCCGGAATCGTCCGTCTCAGGACGCTGCTCTGCAAAGCATTCGGAGTGCTGTTCAGTGTGGCTGGAGGTAAGGAGGGCCTTTCAGGCTGTTACTGTCCAGCATTCAAGGGATGGAGATGACAAGAAGTGTTGTGAACGTCAATGAAGTAGATTTGGATGGGAGGGCCTGCCCCGCCCTCCAACAGATCTCTGCACTTTTTGTTGATGGGGTTTAAAAAAAAGCTGCAGACACTGTTAAGTAAGGTACCATTCACAGATCTCTGACAAACTCACCATTCGGTTTTGAAGTAAAACGACCATCTACCTGGTGCATTAAGTTGGCTTTTAGTAAAGTCAGTGAGCTTTTTGTGTAAATAGCCAGATAGTCAATGTTTTGGGTTTTGTAGGTCAAGAGGCAAAATGGAAGATATTAAATAGATCCTTAAACTTTTTTTTCATGTAACCATTTAAAGCATATCCCTGCAGGAACATAAAAACCAATTTTAGCTCTCTGGCTATACAAAGAGGCAGTGAGCCTGTCTTGGCCCACGGGCTATAGTTTGCTGATGCCCAATTTTGGGTTTAAAGAGTATTTTCTCTTATTTGATGGGAACCTGACTCACTCTTTCTCTTATAAAGTCATATGATCATCAGTTCCATGGTTTTCAAGAGAAAGAAAGGGTTACGTAGCAGAGGTCTCCTGACCTACAGATAGTTCTGCGCTCACTAATGACCTCCCCTTCTTCACCTGTTCCCAGGGCTCTTTGTGGGGAAGGAAGGCCCCATGATCCACAGTGGAGCGGTGGTGGGAGCGGGCCTCCCTCAGGTAAGGGTGGATGGGCTGGGAAGGTGCGTCCCCCTCAGTGGCCCCGGGAGGGACACGTCCCAGGGTCCTGTCTGTGATTCTGTTTGGAGCACCCTAACATGGCTTTGGAATCTGATGTCGGTTGAGTTGATGTGAAAACTTATGTGGCTTGTCTCCCGGGAGCATGGTAGCTGGTAGAAGTTTCTAATGAGCTGAGTTCTAGGAGCAGAAATGGGACATAAAGAAAGTCTCTTCAAACGAAAGTCACCTTGTGCTTCCATGGCCAGTGCCCAGAGTCCTCACAAGGTGGCTCAGTGGGTCAGCGCGGTGCTGCAAGGGGCTGGAAGCCCAACTGCGGTGATTCTGGGCAGCAGGCCTCTGCTGCTCCCATCGCTCAGGAATGATAACTGCTCTGGTCCGTCTGGCTAGACTCTGTGATCAGCCTCCTTCTGCCTCTGAAGCCACCTCAAGGGTTTAGTCGTCCTCGTCCTTCTCAGAGGAGGAGACTGGGCCTTCGGGACGCTGAGGCTCAGCACTCCAGCACTCCCTCCCAGCCTAAGAGCAAGTCCCGGTTCCCAGCTGCAGGTTGAAGTCTCAGTACCTTGTCCTCTGTCACTGTGGGTGTATCCCCTCACGTTCTGAGGGGAGGGAGGGAGTGTGAACGGGAGTGGTCAAAGCACAGGAGAGCAGACTGGTCCAGAGCCCATGTTTTGGTCTCTCTCTTGCTGTTGCCTCTTCTCCTTCCCATCAAGCACCCGGCCTCCCAGAAGTGAGCTGCGAGGTGAAAGGAGGCCGAGCTGGGGTGGGCGGCAGCAGGAGCATTTGTTGGACAAATTGAAAGATGGCGCTTCGGGCCGCTTCCTTATCGCCATCCCCTGAGCAGGGCTGACTCTGTAGCAGCTTTCACATCCTCCCAACCGTTTGCTCAGCTGTTTTCGTCCCCCTTTTGCTTTCTGACTTGTTGACTATGAGCAAGATGCAATTTTCGAAGGTCCTAGATTTAGGGGCAGTAAAGGGAGTTCCTCCCCAAGGGAACTTTTTTCGGGGGGTGCTGTTCTGGACTCTTCCTGCAGCACCTCTGCCCAGGTGTGCTCAGGCTGCGGGGACTTCCCAGTGCTGTGGGTTCCTGCCGCTTCGGTCCCTCCTGACTTCGTCTTCTCTTGTTTCAGTTTCAGAGCATCTCCTTACGGAAAATCCAGATTAACTTCCCCTATTTCCGAAGTGACAGGTATGGAAAGGTTAGGAATTAGCTTGTTTTTGAAAAACCAGCAGTTCATTGACTGCCTCTCAGACCCGGGGCTGGCTCTAGCTGGCTCATGGTCTCTTCCACACTGGGCAGACTGCAGGCGACACCCGGTGTCAGAAAAGAGATGGGCTTTGAGTCCTTCTGAAAGTAAGAAGCTCACGGGTCAGGCTGGCGTCCTGGCTTCTGTTTTGTCCTGCCATAAGGCCTAGAAGCATCTCAGGCAGTGGAGACTAAAAGCTCGAGGGAGAGAGTCCACAAGCATTTCATCAAGAATATGCCGGAGGTCACAGCAACCTCCTTGGTCTCCTGCCTTTCTGGGGAAGGTGCTCATCTCAGTACTCTCACCCTGTGGGCTTCATGTGTGCTAAACTGTCCTGCACACCTTCCAAGGCCCGGGGTCCGAGCTGTCCACCAGTCATTGTCACCTGCTGCTGTGAGATGTAACCGGCACTTGAACATCTTCACTGGTGCTGGGGCTTTCTGGAAGGGAGCTCTTGTGGGAATGGCTCAGCAGTGACTGAGCTGGGGCTGCAATTCCATGTTCAGAGTACACTGACGTCAGGGTCCCTTCCACCTGGAGGGACTCGGGCTGGAGAGAGCATCTGGCTCTCAGGTGAGCTGTGTTTGCTGCTGAGGCGGCCTCACCAGTGACCTGCCTCAGAAGCCTGAGATAAAACGCAGGAGGGTAAAGAGTGAAAAGCCGTCTTTTGCAGGCCGAGGGCTCTTTCTGGGATGAACCACCTGAGATGAACTGTCTTCTCTCCTTAGAGACAAGCGGGACTTTGTATCAGCAGGAGCAGCTGCCGGTGTCGCTGCCGCTTTTGGGGCGCCCATTGGGGGGACCCTGTTCAGCCTGGAGGAGGGCTCATCCTTCTGGAACCAAGGGCTCACGTGGAAAGTGGTGAGGAGGCCCTTCAGTGAAAACCTTCTCCTAAGCTTGACCACACCTCCAGATTTAAACTGGATATATCGTTCTTGACACACTGACCTGCAGTTCTGATGAAACTGGGAGGGTGGACTGTATTGGAAGTTCCTTTGCTCTAGACGCACCCATGACCACAAAACTGGATTCCTCACTGCTTTTTGTAGTCATGCCTTTCCCATCCGAACATCAAACTGCTGTTATCCTCTTGAACTGTGTGACTTGAAAACATTTTACTGGCTGCGGTGACCAGGCACGCAGCCGCAGAGCCCGAACTTGAACCCATCTCCCACCTCAGAGTCGCCTGTTCTTCCTCTTGTGTTTACTGGCCCGTACTTGGCTGTAAATGAACAGGCTCTCACAGCAGGCTGTTGGAAGGGACACTTCTTGCAGCCTGAAGTCCGGTCATTCACACTGGGGCTGTATTTACTGCACCAATTACTAGACCCCTGTAGCAGACCTGGAGTTCGCAGGTTTCTATGTGGAGCAGTGGTTTGCATGAGGAGGCGTCAGGGGGAAAGTAAGACTTGTCCCTAGTGAATGTTCTTGTTTTTGTCACCTGTCCCCTAGCTCTTTTGTTCCATGTCTGCCACCTTCACCCTCAACTTCTTTCGTTCGGGGATTCAGTTTGGAAGTTGGGGCTCCTTCCAGCTCCCTGGATTGCTGAATTTCGGCGAGTTTAAGGTACGTTTTGTCCTTCCGCCCAGAATGTCTTAACTTGCGCCATGACCGTTGCTCTGAAGCAAAGTATCAGAGAGAAGTTATCGGAAGGGTAGGTGCAGCTCCTAGTGGGGAGTCTTTGTACATGGCCCTTGCTTGGCGTGGGCAGGCCCCAGAGCTGCAGTGGCTCCTGTGGAGGGAAGGCAGCCTCATCTCTGGCGTCTGTCTTCTCCACTTCTGCCCCTTCCTGTTCTCATGGGCACTATGGTTTCTCTCTCTCCCTCTCTTGCCCCTTCCCTCAGTGCTCTGACTCTGATAAAAAATGTCATCTCTGGACAGCTCTGGATTTGGGTTTCTTCATCATGATGGGAGTCATTGGCGGCCTCCTGGGAGCCACATTCAACTGTCTGAACAAGAGGCTCGCAAAGTACCGTATGCGAAATGTGCACCCGAAGCCTAAGCTCGTCAGGTAGCCGCTCAGCCGCCTCCCCCGCCTGCCGTGGCTCCCGGAGCTGGGTGTGGGCCATCTCTGCAGAGGGAGGCGAGTCTGGGAACAGCTCCTGCGCCCCACACCAGCCCTGATTTCACGTCTTAAGACTGAGAATGTAGACGGGGACGTAAATCTCCTGTGTTTGTCAGACAGGCCGAAAGGCTGAGCCTAAGCTTAATTTATGTCAGAGTTGCTGGTTGACTCCTGCCCTCTCCTGACTTGCCACTAGGTCACGTGACAAAGTCAGAAGGGCCAATGAGCCTCTCACCCCTGGGACCTAAAATAAAGGCCATTTTGTTCCTTGGAGAGAGATGATGTGGACATAGCAGTCCACATCCCTGGCCACCCACTTTTTACATACAAATTGCTGGAATGCAGCAAATCGCCATCAAATTCAGCACATTGCTGGCTGACAAGGGGCTACTATGCATGCTGTTTGGGGAGATGGATGGGGTAGGCGGGTTGTGTTTTTGAGTTTTCACTGCCTAATAACAGCTGTGCTTTGCTTCCTAGAGTCCTCGAGAGCCTCTTGGTGACTCTGGTAACCACCGTGGTGGTGTTTGTGGCCTCGCTGGTGTTAGGGGAATGCCGACAGATGACGTCTTCGAGTCAAGTTGGTAATGACTCGTTCCTGCTCCAGGTAATCCCCGTGCACCTGCTGCCTTTGTCCGGCGCCCATCAGAAGAATTCAGAAATGAGTGATGGTCTCTGTTTTGAGTTAATGGAGGTGTTGGGTTTAAGAGAGAGAGGAACGTGGGGTATGCTTTCTACCTAAGAGAGGATGTGCACCCTCTATCTTTTTCACTTTTGTGAACAGTCTTGGTTGTCATGGGGGGGGGGCCTCCCTCTTTCCCTTTGAACAAAACTAATTGGAGCTCAGGAAGTAGGCCGTATGCTTCTTCTCCAAGCCTCAGTTTCCTCTTTTAGCTCTCTACACCTGAAAGGTGCCGCCAGCTTACTCTGCTCTGCGTTGTTTGGTCCGACCCCATGGGTCTGAGAGCTGGACTGTGGTCAGCTGGCTGTGTGGTTCTGGCCCCTGGGGTTGAAGGTGGGCAGTGCTCTCTGAGTGCCTGTCTTCTTATAGTCACTAGAGTCACTCAGAGCAGAGCCCCTTTGGGGCCTTTGCCTTAGATGGGTGCTTATTCAGTGTCTCCAGAACCAGTCTGTGAACAGCTAGAATATATCAGATTAGGAGTCATCAAACTACAGCCCATAAGCCAAATCTAGCCCTTGGCAACTGTTTGTTTTTGAGTAGCTCCCAAGCTTAGAATGGTTTTTACATTTTTAAAGAATTGAAAAAGAAGATGCAACCGAGACTGTATGCAGCCTGCAAAGTCTAAAATATTTACCATCTGGCTTTTTCCAGAAAAAACTTGACCGACCCCCATTACTAGTTACTCCCAAAGCCACCTCATTATCAGACCAGGATTTTCCAAAATGTGTTCTAAGGAACATTGATTTAGATGATTCCAAAACAAATGGAAAAGGATGCTGTGGCCAAATGGGTTAACCTGAATTAAATAAGTTTCTTGAATGCAGGATTTCCTAGGGGCCTTAAAATTCCAGTAAGCTCGGTGAATGTTTGGCATGTGTGTTTTGTGCCAGGTATTCCAATAGGCACTTTACATACATGATCTCACTTAATCCTGCTCCCAGGTTGGCTGGTGTTATTGCCCCCATCTTACAGGTAAGAAAGCTCAGGCAAAGTGAGGTCCTGACCACATAATGTAGCCTGAGGTATTATTTGCGTTTCATAGGTAAGGAAGCTGAAGCATCACCCGATAAAAGACCTTTCCCAAGGTCACTGGCAAGTGTCAACCCCCTCTGATTGTGGAGCTTGTGCTCTGCTTTTAGCAGATATTCTGATTTCCAGCAAGTGCTCTGATGCATTTGACCGCAGGACTCTTTCCAGGGGGCCTTCACCCTTGGTGTGGTGAGCACTGCGCATGCTGATTATTGCTCTGTGGTTGTAGCTGGTCCGCACGTCACTGGTGTGGGAAGCTTGTGCAGACACATTTCTCCTTTGCCAGCTCACCTCTGTTAGGCTCCACCGGTAGGGGGCACGGTCCTGTTTCCTGTGGCCGCCCCGCTGGGTTCAACTGGTAGGATCACACAAAGCGGTCACCTAGTATTATTACCGTGTCTCCTGTCAGGGCATCTCTACAGTGCTGTCAGTAGAACTGAAAGCCAGAGGACTCCAGCTCTTTCATGAGCTTGGTCATAGCACTCTATTTGTATGCCCAGGAGCACTCTATTTGTATGCCCAGGGGCACTCTATTTGTATGCCCAGGGGTAGGTGTGGCGTACCACCCCCCTGCCCCCCATGGTCCGTGCGCCATAACTAGAAAACAGTGCTCCAGACACCCCTCTCAGGCAGGACCAGGATCTCATCTTCCCACAGAAAAGGTGGAGAGGATGGATGTGAGGTCTGAAATGTAGAGAAATCCAGTAGCAATTTTGTTCAGCTGGGTAGGGTCCAGGGAGAGGCAGCTAGGGCACCGTGTCCAGAGTAGGCCTTGTGCGGAAGTGGGTTTGCTTCTACAGCGTGGACGCTTTTTCCATTTGGAATCAGTGTCAGGGCATTAGGTCAAGCAGTAACCTGGAAGCTCCTTCCACAAACCTGTCAATTCCCAGCCACTGTGTGTCACCTGCCTCATCTTCCCCCCGTCCGCGGGGCTCTCAGGTCAAGCTTCCAGCAGCTTCCCTTACAAAATCAGCACTGGGAGAGGAGGCAGGGCCAAATCCCTGGTGAATCATAATTGTTACATTTTCATTATGAACGCAAATGGACAAGGGCCCTCATCCTGATTCATTCATCCTCAAGGTGCAAGGAGTACAGTATCAGTTGGCTAGTCTTGGTGATAGACCTATTTTCTCCTGCTTGTTTAATTTATGGGAAACGCTGGAAGCCAGACTTTTTCTACCCAGCTGAGGATCTCCCACCAAGACTCAAGTGCCTGCTCAGGTGTACTGACCTTATACTGACTTTGATTCATGTTTTTAGGTCACATCAGAAGATGTGAATTCAAGCATCAGGAACTTCTTTTGTCCCAATGAGACCTACAATGACATGGCCACACTCTTCTTCAATCCGCAGGAGTCTGCCATCCTTCAGCTCTTCCACCAGGATGGTGAGTGTCTGTGT
The DNA here is from genome assembly GCA_004027555.1 of Craseonycteris thonglongyai. Classification (NCBI taxonomy): domain Eukaryota; kingdom Metazoa; phylum Chordata; class Mammalia; order Chiroptera; family Craseonycteridae; genus Craseonycteris; species Craseonycteris thonglongyai. The sequence continues at coordinate 17,350 of PVKE010001051.1, forward strand.
GCCTACCCAGCCTTGGGTAGTTGGCTTTTCTCTGCAGAGAACCAGTGGTTATTATTACTCTGACCTTCTGTTAGCCTTCAGACATAGCCAGGCTTGCCCTTAATTCTGAGCGAGACCAGGACTTTTCCTTTGTAACGCCAGCCCAGGCAAGATTAGGGCTTCTGCCTCCAGTGTAGGAGGGGAACCGGTTGGGGGACGGAAGGACCTGGTAGCAGCTGCGATGGTCTGCTGGGCATCTGGGAGTGGGACTCACGCTGGGCCTTGCCTTGCAGGTACCTTTAGCCCCATCACTTTGGCTTTGTTCTTCGTCCTCTATTTCTTGCTTGCATGTTGGACTTATGGCATTTCTGTTCCAAGTGGCCTTTTTGTACCTTCTCTGCTGTGTGGAGCTGCTTTTGGACGTTTAGTTGCCAATCTCCTCAAAAGGTACTATGTGTGTGTGTGTGTGTGTCTATGCATGCACGTGTGTACACGTGCACAAGTGTTCAAACCATAGCCACCAACCTCCCTCTCCCCTCAATATGATTGTTTTTTTTTAAAGATTTATTTTTATTGTTTTTGACAGAGAGAGAGAGATACAAAGGGGGAGGGGGGGCTCAGAACAGTCTCCATAGTTGCACATCATTGGTTTTTCCACATCGTTTCATTCCACAGGTGGGCGCGGGGCTGCACAGGGAACTGGGCCGGGGTCTTACCCAGTGAGAACTGAACTGGGCACTCCCCAGTTCAGCATATGGGTACGCACGGGCCGGGGCCAGGATTCGATCCTTGGTCCCCAGGGCTGCAAAGCGAGCGCTTAACCCACTGAGCCATCCCGCTTCCCCTCCTCAATATGATTCTAAGCCATGTTCTCGGTTTTTTTCTTCACCAGCTACATTGGGTTGGGCCATATCTATTCAGGGACCTTTGCCTTGATTGGTGCTGCCGCTTTCTTGGGTGGGGTCGTCCGTATGACCATCAGTCTCACGGTCATCCTGATTGAATCAACCAATGAGATCACCTATGGCCTTCCCATTATGATCACGCTGATGGTGAGCACTTCCCTTTTAGGCCTCTGTCAGATTCACTACCAAGTTCACCCCATGTCAGCCTCTTTTCAAGTCTTGGCTTTGTGTTTCAGGTGGCCAAGTGGACAGGGGACTTCTTCAATAAGGGTATATATGATATCCATGTGGACCTACGAGGAGTGCCGCTTCTGGAGTGGGAGACAGAGGTGGAGATGGACAAGTAAGGACGTGAAATCTGTGCATTTCTCAGCGTTTATAAACTCTAGGGCCTAAGGAACATACTAGGATAGGAAATGGTTATGTAAACTCTCAGGTAGGAATTAAGTGAAACAGTAAATTACAGGAAGGTCATTAAGACAGCAGCCATGTTTGTTCCTGAGCACGTTTGCAAACATTGAACAGTTACAGTGTGGCCAGGAGCGAGGGCAGGGCAGAGGACAAAGGGGCAGGGTGGGGGCTAAGGTGGGCAGGGCCACTTCATGGTTTTATTTGGCTCCTGTGGCTTTTGGTTAAGCAGGAAGTGAGGTCTCTGCATCAAGTCTGTGTCGGGATTGAATGTTGAAACTAAGGGTCTACTGAGCCCTGTGAGTGAGAACTACCCTGCGTCACGTGTGTCTAATGAGATGTTCTATCAGCAGTGACTATTCCGGGCATAATCACCAAATTACCCATCAGCCCACAAATAGTTTGGGCCTCCTGTGTGTGGGGGTCACATATGGCCCTTAGAGTCTAATATTGCGGTCAGCAAACTTCTATAAAGGGGGGCAAAATACTTTTAGCTTTTCAGGCCTTATGGTCTCAGTCACAACTATCCTCCTTTGTAGACAGTGTGGAAATGAGCCAGCAAGGGGATTTGACCTGTGGGCTGCAGGAGCCGTCTCTGGTCTGAAGGGACATCCAAACTTTTTTTAATTCCAGTAGTATAATTACGTAGCAACTTAATGGCGATACGTGTCATGTGCCATGGAGTGCTAGGGAGGGGTGGCCAGTCCCCTGGGCAAGTGGAGAGGGTTCGAGGTGAGGGGACTTTTCAGATTGAGCTGAGGGATGAGGAGAGGCCCTCCAGTGTGACAAAGCAGGGAAGGGCGATCCAGGCATGGGGAAGGGTCACGGGCAAAGGGCGTGGAAGCACAAAGGAACATGTGTGCACAAGGAAGTGCCAGGGATGCTTCACAAGAGGCACCCCAGTGGTGTAGGAGAACAAGGCAGCTCCATCACGCTTGATCCTGGAGTGCTATGTGCCCTGTCATGAGGCTGGGTGGCTTCCCTCCCTCCCCAGGCTGAGAGCCAGTGACATCATGGAGCCCAACCTGACCTACGTATACCCACACACCCGTATCCAGTCGCTGGTCAGCATCCTGCGCACCACGGTCCACCACGCCTTCCCCGTGGTCACGGAGAACCGGGGCAACGAGAAGGAGTTCATGAAGGGCAACCAGCTCATCAGCAACAACATTAAGTTCAAGGTAAAGAAAGCAGGGAAGGTGGGCGAGAGCCGGCCAGCGGCTCCTCTGTGCTCACACTGAGCCCGGTGCTTGGCCAACTCGCTGGGACAATCAGCAGTCTTCACTACATGTGACAGTGAGCAGGGACTTTGTTAGGCCACCAGGACGGGACATGTGTCCATTTCCCCAGTAAGCCCATGAACAGATTCATTGTTTTAATCGGCAGTCTTCAGGATTCACTATTTCCAGTGTGCAGCTTGTAGCAGGGAGGGTTCTGGAGTTGCCAACAGCAGCCATGGCCTTTGGCTTATTTAAGGAGACAGAAATTGATTGACAGTCATGGACTGACAGGAGAGCGGAAGGACCGGAAGCAGGGCGCTTGGGCATGCAGGTGGCCAGCGGCACTTGGTAGGGTTCCAGGAGGCCTTGGCACCGGCTGTCCTGTCCTCAGGCTGCTCCCAATTTGAAATCCAGATGGAGGGAGAGTCGCATCACTTCACTTGGCTTTGGGGGCTGGGGGACACAGAGGTTGACAGTCTCACCAAGACATGGCATGGGAAAGGGGTTCCCCACTGTTCCCAAATCAGAGGCATAGAGGTGATGGGCCGCTGACACCACGGGGTCTGCGACAAGCCCTGTGGCTCAGAGAGGCTCCTCTGACCCACAGCCCCTGAGCCACTGCAAAGGTTTCTTGCAGTTCCCATGTCAGCACCTGCTTTTGACCCTCACCGTCACCCCGATCCTGAAGCTGAGCAGATGCTGGCGCGCCCATGTGCGGCAGTCCTCGGCCTCCCTAGTAGAAAGTTGCCCGTGTCACCTGCTCCCCATCCGCAGAAATCCAGCATCCTCACCCGGGCCGGCGAGCAGCGCAGACGCAGCCAGTCCATGAAGTCCTACCCGTCGAGCGAGCTGCGGAACATGTGTGACGAACACGTGACCTCCGAGGAGCCAGCTGAGAAGGAGGACCTCCTACAGCAGATGCTGGAGCGAAGGTGAGCTCAGCTCCGCCCAGTGCGCAGGCGCCTCCGGCCTGCAGGGTTCAGGAAGGGTGGCAGGCAGCTCCTGAGTTCTAAGGAGTGTGGGGAGTGGGTTGGGTACGTGGACCAGAAGCGATCCTGCTGAGGGTCTACTAGGCAGCGTCTGGTTTTTATGTAACAGATACACCCCCTACCCCAACCTATACCCTGACCAGTCCCCGAGTGAAGACTGGACCATGGAGGAACGCTTCCGCCCTCTGACCTTCCACGGCCTGATCCTTCGGTCGCAACTTGTCACCCTGCTCGTCCGAGGAGTTTGTTATTCTGAAAGTCAGTCGGTAAGACTCTCTTCTGGTCCCAACCAGAAGATTCTGGACAGCACAAGAGCAGTAGGCACACAGCCTGCTACCTCAGGCAGGAGAGGGAGTATACTGGGAGCCCATGTGCCAGCAGGCTACTGATGGGGGCACGCCCAGCCCCCCAGTTCCCTCTGCTGCCATTGGCATCTCTCTGGGTCTCCACCGGTCTCCACCAGTTGTCAAGCATCCTTCTGCCAGCCCGCAGCTTTTAATATGGTTTCTGCTTTTTAGTTTCACTATGAATGGACTTTCTCATAATACATGTGTTAGAAATTTCATTCTTTCCATGAATTCCCCTGAAGTTTCTTTTTGTTCTTTCATTTGGCTTTTGTAAAGATAAGCAGGAGGTGGTGGGGTGTGTTGTTCAAAGTGGTCCCTACAGTGACCTAAGACCCGCTTGCCCTCACACATGTCATCCGTCTAGATGGGCCCTGAAAAAGGAGACTGAAAAAGTTGCTTAGGGCCCTAGCTATTCCAAACTGACTCCCGGTCTGGGTCTGGCCCACAGGAGGCCAGGCTAAGGTCACTCATGGTCCAGCTGGCCTGATAGAGCACTGGGAATCGGGTGGTGGACAGAGGGACAGCATGCAGAGTGGAGTTCAGGCAGTGCTGTGACCGGTACTTGTGGTTACTGTAGTCACTGGTGGTGGTGGCTCAGGTACCCAGTGGCGGTCAGCAGCCGTGAGCTGCAGGAAAATCCAGGAACCCCAGATGGGAGGACAGTAGCAGCTACTGCCTGAGCTTCCTGAGGCGGCTGTGTGCAGCTGCCGCAAGCCGCTGGCTTCAAACCACAGAAACACGCGTTCTCTCGTAGTTCTCGAGACCAGGGTGCAGAACCAGTGTCCGCAGGGCCGTGTTGTCTCTGGAGGCTCCTTGGCCCTCCTTGACTATAGACACATCATTCCCGCCTCTGCTTCCTCTCATGTGGCCTTGTCCCTCTCTGTGTCCCCTCTTTTTATAGGGACACCAGTCATTGGATTTCGGGCCCTCCCTAATCCACTATGACCTCATGTTAAGACCTTAGGACCCTATTTCCAATAAGGCCACATTCACAGGTACCGGGGGTTAAGAACTGGACATACCTTTGTGGGGGACACAAGTCAGCGCACACACTATTAGTTAGCACTGTTGGTTCTGAGAGGTTAGGAGACTTGCCCGGGTGGCACAGCTAGGAGCTGGCGGAGACCTGGCTTTGGATCACTACGTGTGACTGCAGAGCACCTATTTTGGCCCCTGCTCTGCACCACCTCGCTCTCAGCGGGACGGATGTGGACAGAAGGAGGGAGGGCGCTCAAAATTACCCCGCCCTTGGCTGCGCTCAGTGCACCCGTGGCTGCGCTCAGTGCCGGGACAGTGTCTTGGTTGGGGTTGCAGAGTGCCAGCCAGCCGCGCCTTTCCTACGCTGAGATGGCTGAGGACTACCCGCGCTACCCAGACATTCACGACCTGGACCTGACACTGCTGAACCCGCGGATGATTGTGGTGAGAAGCGCCCTTCCTCTGGGACGGGGGCCCGGGGCAGGCCCGCTGCTCATCCGTGCTGTCCGCGCCCCATCCTGGTCAGGGCAGATCTGGCTGCAGGTGACTTGTGTTGCCTTTCTTCTGCAGGATGTCACCCCATACATGAACCCTTCGCCCTTCACTGTGTCACCCAACACCCACGTCTCCCAGGTCTTCAACCTGTTCAGAACAATGGGCCTGCGGCACTTGCCGGTGGTGAACGCGGTGGGAGAGGTGAGTTCGTGAGTTCCAGTGGAGGGAGGGGAGCCCGCGGGGCTGTAGCTATGCCGGCCTTGCCTGTCCATCCCCCCGCCTTCCGGAAAGGAGGGCTTCCAGGATCTGTGAGTCAGGGCTTCTCAACCAGGGGACACATCAGAATCCCGTAAGGATCAGACCAGAACCTCCTCTGCTGCTGTCCCAGCGAGAGGGCAGGAAAACCTTTCCCGTTGCCTCCTGCGTTTCCTGCATGCCATCTCCTGCGTGGCCAGCAGGTGTCGCCAGCGGCACAGACCTTTCTTGACCTGAAAGGCTTGGCGCTCTCTTCTTCACCTTTGACCCGCGGGCGCCTCCCCGTGGTGAGAGTCAGTTATGGGCATTTGTAATATTAAGTGAGAATTACGAGCAAAATCCTTGGAGAGTTTGAAAAAATGCAGACTTTTCCATTTTTTTCTTCTTAGAACTCCATTTTTTTCTTATTCCGTGATGTTGTTGTTTGTAGAAAAATAAGAAAACAGAGACAAGCAAATAAAAAGAAATACAACCATGTCTCTACAGAGCTAGGTAGCCATGTTAATTTTTCAAGGTATATCCTTTATCTGTTTTGTCTGCATCTAGAAATAGATTTTTATATGTCAAGTTTTAGAGAAAATGTTATCACCATTTGTACTCTATAATACCCTAGTTTTTCACTTAATCTATAAAAAATTACTTTTGACAGCAGGAAACACTCATATGATATTTCAGTGGCACAATACGGCTCTGTTGTATGGCCGTTTGGTCACTTCTTCACTAGTCCTCTATTGTGGGGTCTGTACTCAAATTTCACAGCAGTTGTCACCCTTCTGAGGCTTTCCATACGCGCTGCCAGGCCACCCTGGTGCAGATGTCACCTGCAGGAGGTGACATCTCTGAATTGAGCGTGAATGGGGTACAGCACCGCTGGTTCTGGCATGGGTTTGTTCCTGTGGCTCAAACTGTGTCCCTTGACACACAACTGTACTGACAGTCCCAACACAGCTGAGGGGGTGGGGTACCCACGTCTGTCACAGATGTGAGTCACTGTGGTGACTGTGGAAAGCGGCCATTTGGGGAAAACTGTTTGTCTGACCTCTTAACACTCTACATCTGTCGCCAGCCGTGTGGGCGTTTCCCCACATGAAGCAAATGTCTGATTCTGTGGACACTGGCTGCATGTCTGACCGTTTAACTCAGTTCTGACACTGTCTCCCTGGAAATAGCGGCGGGTCCCAGGGGTGAAGCCTTCAGTCCCACAAGACTCTCCCGGACCCCCACCCCCACTTCACGTGTCAGTTGTCACCTGGGCTTCTGACTTGCTGGTTATAAATCAGGTTTCCACCGCCCCCTGATCACAGAACTCAGCAAAGCAGCTTGCCTGCTAGATTACTGCTTTATGGTAAAAGGACGTGACTCAGGAACAGCCAGATGTGGGGAGGGGGCAGGGCTCCCATGCCCCACCCCCAGCACTTCACCCTCCTAGCACCTTCCACGGCCACCAGCCTCGAATTTCTCCAAAACCTATAATCAGGGATTTTAATGAAGGCGCCATTACATAGGCATGATCGATTATATCTTTGATCATTGGTAATTGATTCACCTTCTAGCCCCTCCCCCCATATACACAGGTAAGGAGGTGGGGCTGAGAGTTCCAGTCCTCTAACCATGTCCTTGGTTCCACCAGCAACCAGCCCCAATCCTCAGGGGCTTTCTACAAGTTACATCATTAACATAAACCCAGGTATGATTGAAAGGGGTTTGTTATAAATAATGAAAAGCACCCTGTTACTCTTACCCCTTACGGAAGTCTAAGAGTTTTAAGAGCCTTTTGCCAGGAATTAGGAAGAAGACCAAATATGTATTTCTTATTATAAATCAGTATCGCAGTGACTCGGGTAGTTCTGAGGGTGGTATTGGCGAGCTGAGTGGGGCTCCCGGCCTCGCAGAAGCCTTCCCTGAATGCTGTCACGTGCACACGTACACGAAGAGGCTGGGTGTGCTGGGAACTGACAAAGCTAGGACGCGTGCGAGCTTGGTTAAGAAGACATTCAAATTCACATTTTAGTTGACCCAACTCCAACCTTCCTTGGAGCTACCTTTGTCCCATTGGCCTCCAGTTCATAACCCCTAGCTATCTGTTTATCTTGTCCCATCTAGAAATTAAGTAGCCTTTAAAATGAGGGCCCCGATTGCGCAGCCATGCAGGGCCTAGTTCTGTCTCCGCTTCGCGTGGCAGACCGGGCAGGCTCCGTTCGCTCACGTTGTTGCCCCGATGGGTTTCGCTGTGCGGGTGACTTGGGTCTTTTTCTCCTCATCCTAGATTGTTGGGATCATCACCCGACACAACCTGACATACGAATTTCTGCAGGCCCGACTGCGGCAGCACTACCAGACCATCTGAGGGCTCCGCTTGGCCTGGGAGGCTGCTCACTTGCACTCTGTTGCCAGGGCTGGCTGGGGCCGGCCCCAGGCACGGCACATTCCCGGTCATCCACTCGCTCGGAAAGCCTACAGTCATCGAACACTTTGCTGGTTAGAGATGCTGGGGATGGTGTGGAACCGTCAGAGTTCGGACTTGTGTGACTTTCTCAGCAAGTGTCTTCCTGCTTCCTGCTTCCCGAGTTCCTACCACCCAGTGTTGGCGCACGCCCCAGACCCCTCCACTCCGCTAGCACCAGCACCAGAGAAGGAAGTCAGGCCTCACCCACTGGAGGGTGACACCAGAGCCCCGTCCCTGCCCCCCTGCTTTAAACCACGGGGGAGAGACTGTGGCCAGAGCAAACACTGGGGGATGCTGCTGCAAAGCTGAGTGAGTTACCACATTCAAGAATTGAGAACAATGACCTGCATTTCAGGGAGGCCTCCCTTCACTAGGACTCGTAGCTCAACATCCACCACAGTTCATCTTACGGGAAATGTTCTGCTTCCGGGGTGTGCGCTCTGGTGCTCTGGTGTGGCCCCGTGGTCTCAGTCACCTCAGAACCACCACCCTCCAGAAGCATGAAGCATTAACATCCCACTGATACCCCCTGAATGATAAATCTGACAATGGGGTTTGATTTATATCTGCCCTGGTTTTGAAAAACTTTAGTTTCCTCTCCAGTTCCCAAATTGCTCATGGTCTCCTAATGCCACATTTTTACCCAGGTCCTTTTCATCTCCACTGAATTACTAAACTGAAGTGTCTTTCTGGTAAAGCAGCCACACCCCAAATTAACAAAAAGCGGGCACCCCTAGATAAAACTGCATGGTTCTGGGGTGCAGCACAGCGATTTCTAAGAGGGAAAGGAGTGAGCCCTGAGCCAGGGACCACTACAAGGTACGTGATGTGGCTTGAAAAGCCCGAGTGTTATGATCAGGCAGATGCTTATTCAAGGGAAAAGATGTCTGCCCTTCGCAACCCGCCTCACTTCCCTGCCTACATCCCTAGCCGACCGAGGGGCTCAGAGCAGAAACTTCAGGCGCATCTGCCATGCTGTGAGGGGGCGAGGGTGGGAGGGGGAGGTGCTTCCTGCCAGTACATGCCCCAGGGTTTTAGCGTGAAACATAGGAAGCCGCTGTCTGTCCTTCAGTGACTTATTTTCTCTCTAAGCTGGCTGGTCCTCCCTACACAGGCTCCCAAAGCGAACCTTTGGGTCTCAGGCATCTATCTGCACTTTCTTTCCTCTTCCTCTGCTCTCTCCATGATTACCAGCACCCTAGGCCCTTTAGACAACCCTGTGGCAGATGTGCTGTGGGACTCAAGATGGCATTCATTTACAGTTGGGTTTTTTTATTGTGTTTGAGAGAAGGTGAGAGAGAGAGAGAAGGGAGGAGGGCCCAGAGCAGTCTCCATAGTTGTACATCATTGGTTTTTCCACATAGTTTGATTCCACAGGTGGATGTGGGGCCGCACAGGGCAGGAACTGAACTGGGGGCTTCCCGCATGGGAGGTGAGAGCCTTCACTGCCTTCCTGGTGGTTACCAGTTGCACCACAGCTCAGCATATGGGCTTGCACGGGCCGGGGCCAGGATTCGATCCCCAGACCTCGCAGTTGCAAGGCAAGCGCTCAACCTGCTGAGCTATCCCAGCATCCCTGCATTCAGTTTTTTTAGTCATGGAAGTGGCCTGAGGGCCTGAGTGCCTGGCTGGCAACACGGTCCTCTTGCCCTCAGCCTCCTGTTGACTTCTGATGCTAAGACCCTACCGGCTGGGGGTGGGTGTCAGTCCACTTTGCCAGCTCGGATCTTGTGCTCAAAACACTCGAGGGAATAATAATCCCCCTTAATCATGGCAGTTGCTTTGGGGTCTTTTCCAAGGGACTCTGGCCCCCTTTGTTCTTCCCATCTCCTTATCTCTTAGACCAAAAGGACTTTGACACCTAAGTGTTTCAGCCCTGGATGCACTTGATTTGTGAAATGTGGATGAAACTGTCAGTAAATTGTTCGGAAAATCACAAGGACCAAAAAGACAAGCCCTTCAAAATGTGATTGTGTTCATCTAGCTGCCACTTTATTTACAAGCAGAGTTCAGAGCTTGACCACGTTCTTCCTGTTAAGAAGAAGGAAACCAATAGCACAAGTCAGGAGAATGGTGTGAGCGCCCCTGACAGACACGTTCCTCTCCTCTTGCCAGCCCTCCCTGACACTGGCAGAACTGAAGTCCTGTAGGAGGACCTCTGGCCTCCAGGGGCCTGGGTCACCAGCCGCTGGCCTCAAGGCTGCCTGAGCAAATGTTGGAATTCACCCCTCATTCACATCGCGTTGCTCTTAAGTCCCTGTCGGTGTAGCCTAGAGATAAACAGCAGAATGCAGATGCCTTCCTCGCCCGCCGATGGACTGGACGGCTGCCGAGGGGGACCCAGACCCAGGCCCCCCGGACAGCCGGGCTGTTTTCTGCTCTCTGTTGACGGCTGTCCTTTCCAGATAAGCCCAAAGACAACCCCCACTCCGCTTGTAACCCAGTAACTGCCAGCTGTGCCCTTTGATTTCTGTTAGAAACCTGTGTTTCCTGCATCTCCCCTCTTACCAGCCCCGTGGCCTCCCAGTGACACGACCCCTCCCTAGATGAAAATCCATACAGCGCCTCTGGAGTTGGCGGAGGTCATTGTGTTTTGTCTCCAGCTTGGTGTTTTGTGGTTCCCCAGCCGAGGGGGTGAGGAAGTGGGGGCAAGAGTCCCCCCAGCTGTGTGATCTTTGCATCCTGGGAGATGATTTGCTCATGACCTTTAATGCAGGGGTGTCCAATCTTTCGGCTTCCCTGGGCTATATTGGAAGAAGAATGTCTTGGCCCACACATAACATAACTATAGCTGATGAGCTAAAAAAAAAAAAAGTCACAAGAAAACATCTCATCATGTTTGAAGAAAGTTTACGAATTTGCATTGAGCTGCGTTCCAGGCCGTCCTGTGCTCCATGTGGCCTGCGGGGCCTGGGTTAGGGGAGCTTGAGCTAACGGTTCCTGGCGGGAATGGACACCTGCTTGACCCAACCAACCATATGACGTTTCTGATGCAAAATTGCCCACCAACAGGGCCCTTGGTGACAGGAAAGCCTCCGGAAAGGCCAGGAGTGCATCCCTGGGCCCACCGTGTTGATGTGCAGTGTTGCCCTGCAGCTCTGGTGGACCTTGGTCATTTTGATGGTAGCAGCTTCCTTTTTTTCTTTTTGCACTGTTTGTTTATACGGTAATGTTAGCTAATTCCACAGTGTGTATATATTGTATTTTTTTTTATTTGTAAAATTCTATTTTTATTTGAACTTTTGGAACTTGAAAGTTCTCATTGTAACCATGTGTCAGAATAAAACATTGTCATCTGTCTCCTTTAGCCTTTAGTTTCCATGGTGTTCTTCCTCTAGGGTGGTAATTGGTTTTCATTTTACTCCCTCTAATATGTACACATTTCAAAGCTAGAATGTAGTTTTATAGTCTCAGATCTCTCCTCACACCGTTTTCCCAGCAAGACTTCAATCACAAGGGGTCTCTTCCTACCTCAGTAAGAACAATTTAGTCCTGTGGCTCTTGGCAAAAATCATAAAGTGACCCCTCTTTTGTTTCTCCCTTCCCACGAACACTTAGATCTTGTTTACCAATCATTCCCTCCTATAAAAACCTGCTACCTATTCCCTGTAGCTGCTGCTTCCCAGAGCAACTAGGTAGAGAATCCATTTGCATTCCTGACTGCGTGTTTGAGAATTTGCCCCATGAATAGATTCCCCTGTAACAACCAGAAGAAATAAAATCAATATGGAGTCTGTAGATATTTAGACCTTGTGGCTAGCTTCTGTCAATGCCATCTGTCATTGCTGTTTGTTCACTTCTGGTTTTGCCAGAAATGTGACTTTCTTCATCTCCAGTTAATCTGCTTCACGTTCCATTCCATCAGCAGTAGAAATGGTCTCAGTCAATTCAGGTCCTGCCATCTGCCCCCAAGTTTCCTAAGTTCCAGGGGCATGTTCTGTGTATTTGGCACTTTTCAGTGGATTCCATTCAGTGAGAATTCACTGTCACGCTGATGCTTTGGGAGTGTGTTCAGCTCACCATTCTGCCCCGCCAAGCAACTCCCATGTCGCCAGTGCCTGGTCTCAGCAGTCAGCCGTGGACAGATCTTCCAGTCTCTGCCCTTGTCCTTGTTAGTCCTCTGCTTCTTGGCTTTCTGCCCTTCTGTGTTTGAAGTCCACGTAAGGAACAATCTTATTGGAAGTGATTCCTTTAGCGTTCTTTCCCACCTCCACTCCCCAGCCATCAATTCACTTCAGGCCTACTCTTTCCTCTACCAGGAGAGAATTGCTACTTTATTACCTCTTTTCCCAATTTCTATACAAGACCAAGAGAAGCTGATGGATATTTCTATAGCACATTCACTGTGCCGTGTGTGTGGGCTGCTGATGCAGCATTGTCCTCAAGGAACTTGCAACCCAGGGACACAGACAAAATTGCATACCTAGACAAACTGTCACAGTAGTCAGGGAAGGCTTCAGGGAAGAGGTGGCATTCACAGTGACCCTTGAGAAAGAATGAGTAGATGTTCTTAGGAGCACTGGATAAGGGATATTCCAGGTGGAAGGAACAGCATGAATAAGGCATGGAGAAGTGACTGCCTAGGTGTGGGGGTGTTGAGGGAGGGCCCTAGAGCAGATGTGTAGCATGTATATGGGGTAATGGTGGGGAAATAAAGAACTACTTTCTGTTGTAGGTGAACTTAATGCCTGGTTGTTTCTGCTTAGAACACATTTTCAGAAGCAGATACAAAGAAACCATCCCCAGTGGCTCCCACCTCAGTAAAATCTACAAATCCAGGCACCTGGGACCTGAATTAGGGGGAAAAAATGGTGGCTATGTTTTAAACACAGGTTAGTACCTCAAAGGCTATGCAGAAACATAATTTGTCAACAGCCAATATTTCTTCACTTAGCTTTTAAACCCAAATTCTCTGCCTTCCCTTCTTTAAAAATACAATTCACTCAGCTGTAGCAGTTGACTCTCAAAATGTACCAGAATTTTAGTCAGTGCCCTCATTTTATAATGTGCCTTTAAGAAAACAAACTGTCACCAAAAGGTACTTAGTGTGCAAAAATTGTCTATTGCATGCAAGCTACATTCGATGTAACCAGGAAAAAAAAAAAAAAAAAAAGCCCAGGTGTCTGTCTGTAAGTTTTGTTTTGTTTTGTTTTGTTTTTAGTAAGTGCTCTGAATGTGAGCAAATCAGAAAAATAAATGCCCTTCCAGTCTCCCGGGGCTTTTTTAGGATTCACCCTAAGGCTGGAGGGAGAGAGCAGGTTGAGAATTGCAGTTTGAGCTCTACACCCCATCAAAGGAAAAAAAGGAAGGGAGGAAGAAAGGAAAGAATTCCTCCAAACCTACAGAATGTACAGCATCAAGGATGAACTGTAAACTATGGCCCTTGGGTGATGATAATGTGTCAGTGTGGGCTCATCAACTGTAACAAAGGTACCATGAGGTGGGGATGTTACATGAGGGAATCTGCATGTGAGGGGGCAGGGAGGTCCATGGGGAATCTGTACTTTCTGTTAATTTTGCTGTGAAACTAAAACTGGCCTTAAAAATAAAGATAATTAATTAGTATTTAAAGGGAGAGGAGATGCCGGGAGCTCAACAGGTTGAGCACTTGTCTTGCAACTGTGAGATCCAGGGATTGAATCCCAGCCCTGGCCTGTGCAAAACCCTTTTCTGAACTGTGGTGCAATTAGTAAAGCCGAGCCCTTCAGTGAAGGTTCTCACCTCCCATGCAGGAGGCCCCCAGTTCAGTTCTCACCCCATGCAGCCCACATCCACCTGTGTGGAATGAAACCACATCACAACTGATGATGTACAACTATGGAGACTGCTCTGGGCCCTTCCTCTTCTCTCTCTCTCTCTCTCTCACACACACACACACCTCTCAAACAATAAAAATAAACAAAAGAATAAAAATAAAATAAGGAAGGAAGACTGGAGCATTCTTCTCTCTGAGAAAAGGTAAAATGAAAAGGCATATAAGGCTGAATTCCCTTCCCCAGGAAACAAACACATCACGAGAGTTTGGCTTCTGTCCGTGGTGCTGAAATTTATTCATTTTTCAAATCTTTTTCAGTAACAGGTGAGGCTTTACCCTAACATTTAATGCATGGGGTGAGAGAGGGGAAGTCACAGTTAAACCACTTTTTCTACATTTAGCATAAAATGTGAAAACTGTTGACAGGAGGCTGCAGCTTGAATAGGGTGCTCGTCACAACTTGGTGGCATTGAGATGGGACAAAATGGAGTGAGAGATCCCAGGGGATGAGGGTCTCCTGCCGTCTGCCGGGGCCTGGCCATTATCTTCAGTACTACAAAGAGAACACAGACACGTGTGACTTGGTGACCTGGCTCTACTGAAAAAGTCAACTTCATACAACTGTGCTCATTTCCCACCAGCCCCCACTTCAGCCTGATGACCCACTGAGTTTCCTGAACTGGTTGCTCATGAGAAGCTTACGGGGTCAAGCCTGGTCTATTTCAGTTGACCTTTTGGATCTGACAGTTCCGGAGAGGAACATGAGCTGCCCATCAGCAGTAGGAAGGGGACTTGGCCCCATGAACATTTTAAGTTCCTGGTGCTCATGGCAGTAACTTTTATTTTTTTTTCCTCAGCAGGCTGTAGCTAAGAGTGATAGATAGATTGTTGCAAGATTCAGAGGACACCCACCAAGTTGGGGCAGACATTTCCAAGGGAGCGAGCTTCTATCCTGATCGCCTTCGGGCTGGCGGCTTCCCCTTGTTGTGCTACTTGAGAAGGTATGAGCCTCAGTCAGAGCACAGTTTCCTTCCACCCCCCTCTCTTTTCCACCCCCAGTTTCGCTTACCCGGAGGCTGTTGCAGCCCAATCCACTGTGGGCTCCAATCCTGTCTATCCTGCCCCCGAAGCAGCTAGACCTCTGCGGGCTCCGAGGGGCGGTAATCAGGGTCTTCAGCTTGGCTTTCATGAGCGCGGATCTATCAAAGGCGTCCCAGGGGCCCCGCCCAAGGGCACCCCCGTCTCTCTGGGCTGGGTTGGCCTCCCCAGTCCAGGGAGGGAGTTCAGGGAGGAAGCTGAAAACCCCAGCTTCCTCATTCTGCTCACTTAGTCCTTCGGAGGGCATGACCTCATCTTCTAAAGGCATCTTGTCCTCCAGCTGGTCCTTCAGCTGGTCCAGCAAGTTCTTTACAAAAGGAAAACACAGGGAAAGGAAGCGGTCTCACTAGCAGTGTCACAAGCCCCGTGGCCCCAGACCGTGCCCGCCTCCTGGCCCTACCTTGAACTCGTCCAGGTTAGCATTGGACATAGAGCCATACACGGGGTTTGCTCTGGTTGGTCCCGGGAGCTGGAACACCAGGAAGAGCAGGAAGCTCGCGGTGATGGTGGAGAAGGAGCCCATGCTGCGGTCAGTCCGGGAGGGCTTGCTGCGTGCCACCTCTTTGCTCTGCTCTCCGGAGTTCCACAACCAGCCTTCGGCCACCTCTGTCTCCCAGCTGCCCTGCTCCTCCGCTTTTTATAACCGCCGGACTCTCCGGGAGAGCAACAGGGATGGAGCCCTCCCCATTCTGTCACTTGAAGCGATAAAGCAGCTGAGTGAGGAGCCAGCAGAAGATGTCCTTTTAAAGTTATCAGTCCAGCCGAGCTTGTCACAGCCCCTCTGCCTTGAGCAGCCCTAACAACCCCCAGGGGACCTCAACTGCAAGAGCCACATTCTTGTTGATTTGCCTCAAGAGGTGCCCACTTCAAAGGTGTGAGAAGAGCAAAAAAGTGTCCTTGGTTATCTCACAGCGATGCGTCGTTCTCTGAGGCAGCGGGACCCGCGCAGGGAGCCGGGGCGGACGGTTGGCCGGTGCCCAGCTTGCCCGCTTGCATTGTGCTTCAGCTGTCAGGGCCCCAAATAAGGGTGGCAGAGGAGGGAACAGCAAGGACCCTGCTGCTCGGGACAGATTAGAGCAGATGCTCCCGCTGGCCTCACATCCGACTCATCGGCACGAGGACAGAGCACCTCCCTCCCACGGGGCTGCCTCGCTCCTGACAGTCGCTCTCGGGTCCAGTGAAGGGTTATGTTCCTGTTCTAAGTCAGCCGGGAACCCAATGAGATGACTGTCCCAAGAGCTCAGCTCCCAAAGAGGAACCCCAAGAGAAGTTCCGGGGGCACAGCCGTTCCTGTGCAGCTTCCCCTCCTTCGCCTGCAGGGCCCCCTCCCAGGTGTGGAGGCAGACGGGCGCGGAGGGAGGAAGGCCGCCAGCTCCATTTCACTGCTCATGGAAGCTCCGATTCTGTGCGTCTGATGCTGGGAATGCCCCCACCCGACCCAGGGAAGCTCCCGTGCGAATGGGCTGACGGAGTGACGTGGGAGGTGGAGGCAGCACACGGTTTCTCTGGCTCCAACGACCAGACACGTGATGAGCCACCGAGGCCTCCGTTCTCCTGGGAAATCACAAATTTTCCCCAAAGAGAAATGACAGGAGGTGGGGCTGCCCACATTCCCTCAGCACTGACTTCAATGTTAGCACGAGATTCAGCGCCACAGACCCTGGGGGCTGGGGGTGGGGGCATTCAGTTTGAAGCGTTGAGAGACCTGCACTGTAGTCCCAAATCAACCAGTTCCTTACCCGTGAAAACCTGCCCCATGCAGCCCCCTGTGTAGTCATGGAGCTCAGATGAGCGAATAGATTGTGAACGCGTTCAGAAATATGAAGGGCCATGCGTGTCGGTGGCTAGCTCTGTGCCCAGTGGCGCCCACTTCTTGGCGGGTCAGGCAGAGGGGCTGCTGCACTTGGAGAGGGCAGGTCATGAGGGCAGGATGTGCCCAGAGGTCACGTGAGGTGTCCAGGATGATTTTCTGCTCTGTAAGACAGAGCAGAGAGGAGCCCTCTTCAGTAACTGGTCTGGGCCATCAGCCGAACTCCACTTGAAATTGGAAGTGGGTGCAGTTCTGAGGAGAAGTTCTGGGGGCACAGAACCGTTGAGTCCTGATGAGCCCCCCAAATGTGCTCAGAGCTTAGTTGCTGGTTGGCAGGGTTATTCTTAGCTGAGGATTCAGTGAGCAGCCACGCTGGGGGGTAACTGTGTGCGTCACACAGCCCGCCACCCAGAGATGCCCTTTGAGACAGACCTTTGATGTAGATGAGGACTTCCGGAAGGGCAGCAGAGCACGGTGGGTGGCCTCTGAGGGCCAATGCTGTTCTTAGCAAAGAGGAGTCCGTGAGCAGCCACGCGGGGGGGAGCTGTGTGCGTCACACAGCCCGCCGCCCAGAGATGCCCTTTGATGCAGATGTAGATGTAGATGAGGACTTCCGGAAGGGCATCAGAGCACGGCGTTCCTCTGTCCGGAGCCACTTCTGAAGTCTGTAGGTGGCCCAAGGAGACGCAGACGTCCCATCCAAGGTTCCAGAAAGAGAATTTCAGAATTGTCCCACTGCCTTTCCATTCAAGTCAACTTTCTTCTTCCAGAGTGAAGCTTGTATGGGCTCTGAGTGGCATTTGGTGAGTTTCTTCTGTTAGGCAGGTGTGTGCGTGTGTGTGTGTGTTTGCAGAAAGGGGCTGGCAAGAAAAAGAATAGTCAGTTTTGTTGCTCTGGGGTCTCTGTATAGAACCAATACCAGCTCCTACTCTAAATGGACCCAGTGAAAACTGACAATTCCCAAATATACTTGCTACCCCACACTCTATGAAAACCTTTGATTTGAGCCTGAAACAAACAACAACAACAAAACAAACAAACAAAAATCCAGCTTGGTGTAAAGTTTCTCTTCATTTCCATGTCTCTGCTCAACTTTGGGGCATATGTGTGGAGGACTAAATATTGAATGGGGTGTTTAGAAGCCAACCTGCAAGGGTGAGAGAGAAGAAAAGCAAAAGGCACAGAAAAGCAGATCCTCACCCCTCCCCTACCTCTCTCACTAGCTGAAAACGCAAAAGCCTTTATTTCTTTATCACTGGAAAGAAGTTGTCTGTACTCGTAGAAGAAACGAACGCTGCAAATGGGTGGAAGAACCCAGCATGGGGGTTTGTCCCGTTTCTAGCTCAGCGTTTGGCTTCACAACCCTCCATGGGCATGCGGTGGGCTGCTTCAGGGGACATGAGGTCCAGCAATGTCACACACATGCAGAGCTGGTATAAAAACCCATCACTTATGCCTGCCTTGCCCTTCTCTGAGGCCAGCAAGTGATGAGCCACTGAGGCCTGTCAGATCCCAGTGGTCTAAAGCAGAAGCCCCAGTTGGTTGAAATGGGGAGGACACCATTGCATATTTAAAGATTTATTGTATTGTTTTTTACAGAGAGAGAGAGACAGACAGAGAGACAGAGAGAAGGGGGAGGGCCCAGAGCAGTCTCCATAGTTGACAGCATTAGTTTTCCATATAGTTTCACTACACAGGTGGGCACAGGGCTGCGCAGGGCAGGAACTGGGCCGGGAGCCTCCTGCATAGGCCCCAGCAAGACCTGAACTGGGGGCACATCCCAGCTCAGCATATGAGTCCGCACGGGCCGGGGCCGGGATTCGATCCTCGGTCTCTGGGGCTGCAAAGCGAGCGCCTAACCCACTGAGCCATCCCGGCTTCCCCTGTTGCATATTTAGAGAGGATTGTTTCTGACTTTGAGAATGATGGCCTGCTTCTTTGATACAGTATGGAGGTCATGGGGACTGGAAGTGAGAGCAGGTTCCCTACAAAACAAAGCCCAAAGAAAACTCATTTGCTGAAGCTTTATGGGGGTTCCAGTTCAAGGGAAGCAAGAACATGGAGCAAAAGGGCAGTGAGGTGGTGTATTAGTTGACTACTGCTGCATAACAAATTACCCCAAACCGTAGCAACCTAAAACAACACACATCTACTGCCTAATTGTTTCTGTGGGTTAAGAATGTGCCGTGCTGAGCTGGGCATCTGTGCTCGGGACCCTCACAGGCTGCAGTGAAGGTGCTGGCCTCGGCTGCAGTCCCCTCAAGGCGTGGCTGGGTCATCTGCTTTGAAACTCACTCCTGGGTCTGTTGGCAGGTGTTGAATCCTTGCTGATTGTTAACTGGAGGTGTCAGTTCCTTGCCATGTGGGTCTCTCCACAGAGAAGCAACTGACTTTCTTGATAGATAGATAGATAGATAGATAGATAGATAGATAGATAGATAGATAGATAGATACCGTATTTTCCGGCGTATAAGACGACCGGGCGTATAAGACGACCCCCTAATTTTACAGTGAAAACATAGGTTTACGCCTATATTCGCTGTATAAGACTACCCCCCACTTCCGAGGCTGTAGTCTTATACAGCGAATATAGGCCTAAACCTATGTTTTAACTGTAAAATTAGGGGATCGTCTTATATGCCGGAAAATACGGTAGATAGTAGATAGATTGATTGATAGATACATGATAGATAGATAGATAGATAATGATAGATAGATACATACATACATACATACATAGATAAATAGATAGATACATAGATAGAAGAAGATAGATTACGTAAACCACAGTCTGTAGCCTTATCTTGGAAGTGGCATCCCATCCTGTTTGTTGTACTGTATTCATAAGAAGTGAGTCCTTAGGTCCAGCCTGACACTAAAAGGGAGGAGATTACAAAGGGCATGACTATTGGGAGGTGAGCATTACTGGGGGCCTTTTCAGAGGCCACCCGCCACAGGTAGGGAAAGAGACAGAGCAACATGAGGTGATATGTTACCAAGCCAGCCACTAAGCAAAAACACCTTAGTGGCTAGTTGGTCATGCTGAACATCGCTAGAGAGCTTCTTGGAGCCTGGCAACTTGGAACAATGTGCAAGGAGAGAAAAGGGCGAGGGCACTGTGTTAGACCCGTAGGGTGCTGTCACAAAGCACCACAAGTCAGGTGGCTTAAAATCACCGAAATATGTTGTTTCAAAGTTCTGGAGGCTGGAAGTCTGAGGTCAAGGTGTCGGCAGGGCTCCCTCCGAAACCTTTCTTGCCTCTTCCAGCTACTGGTGGCTACGGGCATCCTCAGAGTTCCTTGACCTACAGATACATCACTCCTGTCTCTGCATCCATCATCCCATGGCCATTTTCCCTGTCTGCGTCTCTCTCCTCTTATAAGGACACCAGTCACGTTGGATTAGGAGCCCACCCTACTCCTGTGCGACCTCATCTTAACTAATGACATCTGCAATGACCCTATTTACAAATCAGGTCACATTCTGAAGCCCTGGGGGTTTAGGACTTCAATGTATCTTTTTTTTTTTTTTAATTTTTTTAACATTTATTTTTATTGTTTTTGACAGAGAGAGAGAGAGAGAGAGAGAGAGAGAGAGAGCTACAGAGAGAAGGAGCGGAGAGCCCAGAACAGTCTCCATAGTTGCACATCATTGGTTTTTCCACATAGTTTCATTCCACAGATGGGTGAGGGGCTGCACAGGGCAGGAACTGGGCCGGGGTCTCACCCCGGTGGGAACCGAACTGGGGGCACTCCCCAGTTCAGCATGCGGGTCTACACAGGCCGGGGCTGGGATTTGATCCTCGGTCCCCGGGGCTGCAAAGTGAACACTTAGCCCACTGAGCCATCCTGGCTTCCCCTCAATGTATCTTTTGAAGGGACGTAATTGTCTGTGGGCTCTTTTCCACCTCCCATCTCTCTCTGGCCAAGAAGCCACACCCACACTTACATCACCCCTGCCCCAGGGCCATTAAGTCTGGGCTGTGTTACCCAGTGCCTTCAGCAGTGGCCAGAGAGAAGAGAGACCCCCTGGTCCAGTCCACCCATGGACTGGCTTGGCAGCCTCTCCGTGCCAGTTGATCCTGTTTAGGGGAGTTGGTATTGGAAGTGGAGGGGTCAGAAAGCAGCGTGCTAAGGCTGCCTTTGCCAGGAAGCCAGAGGCTGAACAGGTATGAGGCAGGTCACGGATCAGCTGCAGGACCCCACTGCATGCCAGCACCCTGCACAGGGCTGACACATGCTGATCCTTCAGAAAATATTGTCTCAAGGATCGAATCAATGCGTTTGCCTTCAGTGCCTCTCCTATATCTCTCCTACACTCACACACACACACACAGTCCATATTCAAGCGCCCAACTCTGTGCCTTGACTTCCCTGCGGGCCTCACAGGGGTGGGGAGTCACCCTGTGGCTGAAGCATGAAGGTTCTGCCAACGTGGAACCAGCCAGATTGGGGAGCCTGGGTTTGAGAGGCCAGTTAGGAAGCTGGTACACCAACGTCCGCATGAGCGCTGAGGGTCAAAACCATGAACGCAAGTGAAGGGAGACACTGGGAGGAAGGAGGCATGGACGTGAGAGCCAGGCTGGGGGTTCAGCCAGAGAATGGGGCCAGGGCTCTAATCACCGAGGGTGGGGCTCTAGAAGGTTTAATCATCCCAGAGTGGGAGTGTCTTGGTTGAGGTTCTCCTAGACCGGAGACAAGGATTCAAGCAACAGTCGTTTATTTTGGAGACAATCCCAGGAAACATCAGGAGAGTGGGGAAGTGACCAGGTTAAAACGGAAGTCAGCTGAATCCCTCCTCCCTGCGGAGAACTATGGGAACCAGTGTAAGACAGACGGCACCTGTGACTCGGAGGCACTGGGGTCTTTAAATGCCTGCTCCTGACAAATGGTTGAGGGCTGCTCCTGGTTGATGTCAACCCCCCACCCCCACCAGCACTTCCTTCCCATGCCCACCAGAAGCCAAGGGGGCTTCGGCTGCCAGAGAAAGTGCTCGGGCAGAACCAGGCGATGCTGTTGGACGGAAGGGCTGGTGTGCCCGGAAGCAGCAGGGGCAGGGCCTAGGCGTGGCCAAGACACCAGCGCTCCTGGCACTGGAGTGGGAGTCTATATCCCGGGGCAGGTATGGAGTTTGGTCTTAGAAATGCCCCATGACCTTCAGGTAGCTGTATGGAGCTGGATCCCAACCCCATGAGAGAAACAGGCCCCTTTATGGACTTGGGCTGATCATTAAAGCTAAAGCAGTGCATGAAAACACCAAGAGACAGAGACGGGAGGCTGAAAACCACACCGCAAGCCAAGACACGGTCGTGTTCAGACCTGGCTCTGCAGGGCAGTAAATGCGTTTTTCTTTTCCTTGCCTCCAGTCATTCTCAGAATAGTCAAAGCTCTTCTGAGAAAGAGTCGCAGGAGGGATGGAGGGGGGGCTGACCATTTTCTGAGAATGTCCCAGGTGCAGGATCAGCAGTGAGATGAAGCATTCAGGCCCGGCGCTGCCATGACCTCTGCAACCTCAACATTGAGACCCAGCAAAGCCTCCTACCCTCCACTCAAACTCTTTCCAGCTCGGAAGCTGCAGGCTAGAGATCCTGGGGTCTGTCTTCACCAACACGTCTTTCTGGGAAGATTAAAGCGCAGCGTCCTTGCAGGACAGGAGGTTGGTAGGAGGGAAGTCAGAGAGGTCAAAGCCGTAGCTCTGAGCTACGTGGGGGTGTTTGAAGGGGCCGGGGTCACAGGCTAGGGAGGCTGGTTTTCAGAGGCATCCACAGACAATGCATGCCACTACCACCAAATGCAGTGGGGACTCAATGTCACTCCATCGGGTCCATCAGCCCCCCACACCCCCTCCTCTTGCAGTCACGTTCTGCTCCCTTACAGTTGCTTTAGGGGCCTCTTTCCTGGGAAAGCCCAATAACAGGATGTATCTGTCTCACACGTGCGCACGCCACCATCTGAGCTCCATTTAAGGAAAAGTAGACTCACCTGGGGGAATTCTGAAGTGCTGGCAGGGTTTGGGGCATGGATGATCCGGGAGGGGTCTATTTTCCTCACCTGAGCAGAGAGAAAAGATTGCCAACAGGTGGTTGCACCAAATGTGGACCTGAAAGATGCCATTCGGAGGGGAAACTTCCATCCCACCAGTAAACCTGGCTTGGGGGAGGCCAGGTGGTGCAGTGGTTAGGGGCCTGGGTGCTGGGGCCACACTGGGTGGGCTTGAATCCTGTCTCTCTGCCACTTAGTGACCCTGAGCAAGTTACATCACCTCTCTGCGCCTCGGTTTCCCCATCTGTAAAATGGGAGCCGATGAGAATTCTGGCTCCCCAGAATTGTTGTGAGGACTGTATAAGTTGGTGAAGCTGTACTGAATGAAGCTTTATAGCTGTTAACTAGTCTAATTACTCAGTGTCCTCCCTGGGTCAGAAGCATCAGCAAAGAGGGCTCTCCGTTTTATTAGAAAATAAGTGGCTCCTAAAGCCTCATTTTTTGAAATCTCAGTTGATCTCTGCAGGCATCCATAGCCTCTGATGCATACTGGGTTCGAGTGGAAAACACCAAGCCCCACTACTTCAGGGTCCCCCTCTCTCAAAGAAACGGCGGGGAGACGAGAGAACGGTTGTGAGAGCCGTTCAAGGCCAGGAGCTCACGTCTCTCGGATCTGCACTCAAATCCCAACGCTGCATGGAGGGACCACGCGGTCTCAGGTAGGATGCTTCGGTTTTCTTTCTGGGTCTCACTTTTCTCATTCATAAAGTGGGGATAACTACAGTCCTGTCTCCTTTGCTGAGTTGGACCATAAAAAGCATGGCAGAGGGAGGTGTGGCCCGGATAGGCTCCGTGGGTGGCCTGGGAGGCCTGGACCCCAGAATGCAAGGGAAGGGGGCCCACAAAGAGTAGGGCAGTGACCCTACCGGGAGTCCCTGCTGACTAAGGCAGTTAGGATCCTGGTGCCCCCTCCTTTTCTGTCTTAGCGTGAGGCTTTTTCTCTAAAAAGCGATGGTGCAGGGTCCCGGGGCAGGGCCACCCTGGAGTGCTGGGCCTCTTGTCACAAGAGGAAAAATGAAAATGCTTTAAAACTCAGGCTTCTGAAGGCTCCTCTCAGGATGTCACCAGGAATCAAGGGCTTGAAACTGAGGTTTGGGGCAGGATAGAGGGCTCACCCCCGTTCAGGAACGCAAACGCGCTAGTGTCGGGCACACACACACACACAGAGACACACACGCACCGCCCCCAGTCTCTGACCATCTGGACACAAGAAACAGCAGGCCGCGCCTCTCCTGGAATTGCAGGGAAGAGCAATGGGGCGGACACCGATCCACACCCTCACGTGGCGCAAATCCAGCAGCGCCCATTCCACCTGCTGGGAGACACTGCCAGGCTCTGAAAAGCAGTTTCTCAGAAGTGTCTCAAATGCTTGAGGTATTTGTAAACATTTCAGACCATGAGAAACCCTGGAAAGAAAGAAGGAAAGAGAGAGAGAGAGAGAGAGAGAGAGAGAGAGAGAGAGAGAGAGAGAGAGAGAGAGAGAGAGAGCAAGCAAGCCAGCCAACCAGCCAGCCTCCTCCCCACCCACCTTTGCTTAACCAGCCCTTGAGCCCAAGTCTCCACCTCAGCATTGAGATACCGTTGGGACCTCCCAAAGAACACAAGGTTTGGGTTTGTTTTGTTTTGTTTTAACGATGAATTGTTTTGAATCCACGGAGACAAATCTGTTTCAAAAGATAAAAGCTTTAATGTTGACTTTATCTCACCATGGAAACTTTGTGCTCAAAGGTGAGAACCGACATATATCAAACAATGAAAGAAAATTTTAAAAATAAATAAAGAGGCCTTGAGACAAAGGGGACCAGGGAGTGGAGGGTGAGTCAAGAGCCCACATCTGGTGCCATGACTTCCTGTCAGCGTTTGATCAGCACTGTGGGGGGGAAGAGAGTGGGGTTCAGGTGGGAGAGCGAGGCAGAAGCTAAGCTTCTCCCCACTGGGCACCAGCCCTGCCATCCCCCACCCCCCAGCTGATCAAGATATTCGAGACTTTGCAATAATCCATCTCTCTGAGCCTTGCTTTCCTCATCTGTAGATGGGAAACCAGGAGAGATGTGTTTAGGGCTCTTTCTGCCCCAAGGAGGGGCTACCAGACATGAGTGGATTGTACTGCACAGCAACTCTGTCCCATTGACAACAGATACGGGACATGGATTGAAGGTGGGCCTTGGTGGGCTTGGTGACACTGAATATTCCCAGAAAGGCACCCCTTGGGCCCTGAGCAGTGTCAGCAAAAGGGATGGATGTCCGGGTATCCCTTTCTCTCAGAGTGTGCTCCCCAAAAACAACAATCCCAGAGATGACTTTAGTGGTGGAACCCAGGGGAATGGGGATGGGTGTGGCCAGGGGGGCACTGAGGGAGCTCACCATTGCAGCCGATGCGACTGACATAGGTGATCCGATCCATCTTCCGCCCAAAGCAGCCCATCTCATGCATCTTCCTGGGGCTTTGTGGTTGCTGCTGGGCCTGGAAGTCGCGTGGCCCAAGGCTGTCTGGGGTCACAGGCTGCTTGAGCTCCAAGGCCTCGGTGGTGCTGTTGCTCTGCTTGGGCGTTGCCAGGGCCACCTGCTTCTGCAGCGTCGACGCTGTGACCTGCTGCCGGCCGGGCAGGTCCTGTGATGGCTGGGAGTAACCTGAGCCTCAGGAGCCCAAACCTGAACCCGCCTCCCTCAATGGTGCCCAAGCGAACTGACCGCCTTGCGGACAGGGTCCTGGCCCCTCCTTTGATTCCCAAGGGGGGATGGAGACCCCTTGTGACAGTAGGTGCAGACCCCGTTCACTGCTGCTGCCCTGCCCCCTAGGCCCGAGAGGTTAACGCAGTCTAGCAGTGCTCACCTGTATTCGGGACAGTTCCAAGGTGGGGCTGGGGCTGGGGCTGGGGCTGGGGCTGGGGCTGGGGCTCCCCAGTGGGTGGGCATGACCGCTTAGCAGCGACAGGTGCAAGAACAGGAAACGCAGGAGCAGCCAGGACAGTGCTGTCTGGGGGTCCATGTTGCTGGAGGGCGGGCAGAGGTGGTCGCTGATGCTGCGTCTGGGTTCACGTCTCACCTCCTAGCTCACGGCCCACGGATGCTCTTCTGGATCCTCGGGTAACCACCGCCTTTTATTCTGGTCCTGGGATTCCAGCTGGCCCTACCCTCTATGGTTATCTCTGATTTATGGCCCGCATTTCCGCCCCCTGAGGTCAGGGTGGGGGAAGGCACCCCCTCAGCGCCTACGACCAGTACTCACCTGGGCTACAGGCTGGGGAGAGCAGGCCTTGCACGGAATTGGGCCTGGTGGGAGGCAGGAGCTTGCGGGGCCCTTGGCACCTGCTTCCCTTTTTTCTACAAAAATCCCGGGACCTTATTGGGATGCTTTACGATTTCCTCCCCACCCTCAACCATTCCTGGAGAGGGACGGGAGGGAGAACTCAAGTTTACACGAAGCTCCATGCAAGTGGCCCCGGCTTCTGCCTTCCTCCATTTCTGTCATAACCAATCTTCCTTCCTGAACAACCCTGCTCCCCCCTCCTGCTGCCTGTTAACACACGTTAACATGGGGTGACTCAGACTGAGAACAGCTTCGGCCAACACCCACCACGGCTGCGCCCACTGCCCGCGCAAGTTCTCGCTCGCCAGCCGGTAAACTGCGCCTGCCAGGCCCTCTGCACCCTGCCCTGCTCCCTGCACCCTGCCCTGCTCCCTGCACCCTGCCCGGCTCCCTGCACCCTGCCCTGCTCCCTGCACCCTGCCCGGCTCCCTGCACCCTGCCCTGCTCCCTGCACCCTGCCCTGCTCCCTGCACCCTGCCCGGCTCCCTGCACCCTGCCCTGCTCCCTGCACCCTGCCCGGCTCCCTGCACCCTGCCCGGCTCCCTGCACCCTGCCCGGCTGCGGGTCTCCCGGCGCCCTGACCACTGTCCGTGGTCCTGATCGCCGTGAGCAAACTCAACGCAAGAGGCCTTGCTCCCCTAACACAGGTCTAGCCAGAAAGGCAAATGTGGGGCAGGGGCGAGACCCTACCCCACCCTCCCACAACCCCCTTGCCCTGGGATGCTAATTCTCCAACGTCACCTGATTAAAAGCCTGGGTATGACCCAGAACTTCTGGAATGCTATCCCTGCTTTCATCCATGAAAGGGTAGAGCTGATTGGGCTGGAATTTTGAGAGGCAAGGCCCAGAGAGATGAAGTCATCCAGGAATGCCTTCTATCGAATCTCCAGGTGCCAACACCTCATCTCCATCAGCAAGCCAACATATGACGGAAAAAGCAAGGATGACTAGAAGATGTTATCTATTTGGTGGGGCATTAGAGGTGTGAGGCGTGCCCTTCCCACGGCCTCCTTCTTATGATCCAGGATCTAATTCCCGGTAGCAGATGGCTCGGAAGAAAAATGGCCCTGGGAAGAGACATAGCAGATTAAGTTCCCTGAAAGTATACGTGACTGATGTGACCACCCCTTCCAGATAACATGTGTTAACAGGAAGCAGGGTGAGGGAGCAGGGTTGTCCAAGAAGGGAGCAGGGTTGTCCACGAAGGGAGGCTAGTGGTGTTGCCGGAGCTGGGGGTGAGATACTTAGGATACTCAGTCCTGTGTACTGTAGGATGCTTAGCAGTACCTCTGGCCTCTGCCCACTCACCCAAACTGTGACAACCAAAAATGACTCCAGACCTTGCCAAATGTCCGCCGGGGTGGGGGTTGGGGGAATCACATCTGGCTGAGACCCACTATTTTTTATTTTTTACTCAAGATAAAGGCCCCAGCATAAGATTTACTAAATGATAGGCCATGACCTTGTTTATGAGTCTCTGCTAAGGCATTCCCCAACAGTCTTTATCATGAGGGTCAGCAGAATGGAATCAGAGATCCTCAAGGAAGGGGTAGGGGTGCCTGTGAAAGAGTGGTCCTTATGTGTGGGGCAAAGGATGGCTTCCCACTGCTGCTTGCACACCTGCAGGGGGCGCCTCTCACACTGCAGCCCCTGGGAAGGGCTGCACAGTGTATATCTCCAGACATGGCTCATTTAGAGTGTGACATGCCTCTAACTCGGGGGGATCATTGTGAAAAGCAAGCACATACTGCCTGAGATTCTACAGACACTCTGGAAATAGAGAAGGGGAGGGAAGGAAGGAGCAGAAAACAGAGAGAGGGCACAGGACCAAGGGAGGAGCCAGGCTCACAAATGAGGGCACACGTGAGGATGGGATCATGAATGGCCAGCTCAGAACGTCCATATGAGCGATATTAATAGAGCTGTTCCGGGAGAGGCCACTCTGTGCTTACAGCAGGGCCAGGTGTGTGGGAGGCAGGCCCTGTGACAGCCCCACCACAGGAAGTGACACCAAAGGCCCTCTGGCTGGCTCTTGTTCCCTGATGTTACTCGCCAGTGAAGTTGGCCATCCCCACACAGGCTCATAGTTCCAGGACCTTCACGTCTAGTCACATCCTCCAGGATATGGCTGGGGACCTGCAGCTATGTCCCCCCCATTTGACAGGCTGTGTGGAGCAAGGTGAGGGACTGAGAAAGGAGCCAGGTATGAGAAGAAAATCAGAAAGGGGCATTGTACTGGGTTGATGTCCCCTCAAATTCATGTCCACCTAGAACCTCAGGATATGACCTTGTTTGGAAATAAGATCTTTGCAGAGGCCCTTAGGTATGATGAGGTCATACTGGATTAGTGTGGGCCCTACAGCCAATCTGATTGGTGTCCTTATGAGAAGAGGAGAGACAGAGACACGAGCATACAGGGAGAAAGCCACATAAAAATGGAGACAGATTGCAACTGCAAGGTCTGGGCATCGAATCCCAACCCCGGCCTGTGCAAACCCATGTGCTGATCTCTGGCGCAAATGGTAACGGCAGGGGTGGCGGCAAAGGTTCTCACCTCCCATGAGGGAGGCCCCCAGTTCAGTTCCCATAGCCCCACATCCATCTGTATGAAATGAAACCATGTCACAACTATGGAGACTGCTGTGGGCCCTCCCCCCATTCTCTCTCTCTCTCCTCCAAATAATAAAATAAATCTCAAGGGTAAAAAAAAGCAAAAAAACAACAACAAAAAAAAAAACAAGGAAAAGCCGGGGTGGCTCAGCGGATTAAGCGCTCATTTTGAAGCCCTGAGGACCAAGGATCAAATCCCAGCTCCGGCCCAGGTGGACCCACATGCTGAACTGGGGTGTGCTTCCTGAATGCGGTGAGGCCCCCAGTTCAGTTCAAAAATAAAAAATAACAAAAACAAAAACCAGAGGCAGAGATAGGAGTGCTGTGTCTGCAAGCTAAGGGATGCCAAGGACATCCAGCCACCACCAGAAGCTGAAGAGGCAAGAAAGGGTCTCCCCGAGAGTCTTCAGAGCGAGCATGGCCTTACCCACACCTTTTTTTTTTTTTCAAGATTTATTGTTGTTGACAGAGAGAGAGAGAGAGATACAGGATCAGAGACAGAGAGAAGGGGGAGGGCCCAGAACAGTCTCCATAGTTGACAGCATTGGTTTTTCCACATAGTTTCATTCCACAGGTGGGCGGGGCTGCACAGGGCAGGAGCTGGGCCGGGGTCTTGCCCTGGTGAGAACCGAACTGAGGGCACTCCCCAGCTCAGCACATGGGTCCGCACGGGCCGGAGCCGGGATTCGATCCTCGGTCCCCAGGGCTACAAAGTGAGCACTTAACCCACTGAGCCATCCCGGCTTCCCCCCTGCCCACACCTTGATCTCAGACTTCCAGCTCCCAGAACTGTGAGAGAGTGAATTCCTGTTATTTGAAGCCACCCAGTTGGTTGTGATTTGTCATCGCAGCCACAGGGAAAGACACAACCATCTTGTATTTGCAAAGGGTCGGGGCGCCTGGATGTTCAGGTTTATGCCTTGGGTCTCTGGGGGAGGCAGCCTTTAATGGGGCAACACTGTGCATGGAGGCAGAGTTTGGGGTGCTGGAGTCAGCCTTCCTGGGTTCAAATTTCAGTCCCACCTCTGGCTAGCTGTGGCAGATCAAATCTCCAGAGATGGCTGCAAGGTCTCCCAATGACAGTCTCTTCCTGCAAGGCATTATTGACTCTCCTCCCATCAAAAAGCAGGGCCCCCGGAAGCCGGGATGGCTCAGCAGGGTAAGCGCTCGCTTTGCAGCCCTGGGGACTGAGGATTGAATGCTGACCCAGCCCGTGCAGACCCATATGCTGAACTGGGGTGTGCTTCCCATGCAAGAGGCCCCCAGTTTGGTTCCCACCCCTCACAGCCCCCACATCCACCTGTGTGGAATGAAACCATGTCACAACTAATGATGTACAGCTATGGAGACTGCTCTGGGCCCTCCCCACTTCTCTCTTTCTCTGTCTTTCTCTCTCTCTCCCACCTTCTCTCAAGCAATGGGGTAAATCTTAAATAAATAAATAAATAAATAAATCCTCCATTGCCAACCACCTTGTTTAAATAGAAAAAGAACCTGAGGCCCAGAGAGGTCCGGTTACACAGTCGGCTTCTTGCCTCCTTCTTTGCTACATGTGAGACCTGCCAAGCTCAGGGGAGGCCAATATGGCAGGCCCTACAAACTCAGTGACTAAAAGTAACCACGTAGAAGGTCTGACACTTAAAAACTCCTAACTCAAGGCAGGTCATGGCAGGTAGGCACATCCTACGCAAAGATCCGTCTTTACCTTAAGTGAGCCTGTGCATTGTCTTTTTGCATCTAAGATAACATACCTTTGAAATGTCAGAGTAATCTTCCTCTCCAGATTCTTCAAGGCACAACCTCCACCCCAGAGCACGAGACCACAGAACCCCTCACTGTCGTTCTTGTTCTTCGAATACCATCTCCATATACTGTAGATGTTTGTTACTATCTTGCACCTACCCACGTAAAAGAAATATGCATATGTCTCCCCATTTTACTTTTTATCCAATCCCAGAGGGGGTGGGGACACCCCCCTTCCGCACTTGCTTTGTCCCACCCCCTTCATCTGCCCCCAGTGGCTTTCATGTGAGCCTCCTTATGTCCCCTGTTTTGATTCTAATGCATAAAAGAAGCTGCAAAACTGCCATTCTCAGAAGCATTTTTCCGACTTGCTGAGATTTTGCTTCCCGGCAATTGTTATCAGGTTAGCTCAAATAAACTCATAAAAATTATGTACAGCTTTGAATGCTTTCTCTGTCAACATTTACTTGGCATAGTTGGCAGGATTCCACAGAAGCCCATCCAGGACCACCCTGTGGACCAGACCTGGAGCTCGGTACCAGCAGGGGCCCATTGTGCCCCACCCACTCCCTGCCTGGCATGGGGTGAACTTGTGAGTGGTTCGTGGAATTCTGGGCCTCCCTGTTTTCAGGTAGGCCCTGACGTTATTTGAGCTGTTCTTAGAGAAAAAAGGAATCCTTGAGGTGGCACTAAAGGACGACTGAGATATTCCAGGCTAAGGATAAGGGTTGAGATAACTCAGGGACAGGAGGTGGGGGGAAAATAAGTGGCTGATTTTTAATTTTGGCTTTTTAATTGGAATTGCTTATTGAGAGTCTGAACAAAACCTTTTGCTGTTCAAACCAAATCAAAATCTGAACTCTTCAGCTCCAAGGATAAGAGGCATTTACTTCCTCAAGCTCAAATTTCAGGTAGTCTTAGGTGGCTAAGAATCTATGTGGAGGGGTCTGAGGATACCCCTCAAGACAGGCAGGGCCCCATAGGGAATTCCAACACAACTGTAATCCAATAATTGACTCTTCTGGACATGCGCATATCAAGACTGGTGACCTAGCGCTCATGGTTGTATGAGACAGGCAGGAGAGAACCAGAGACAGGCCAGAGTGTCGAAGCAACTCGGGAGGTGATGGCTCCTTGGAGCTAACCCATAAGCTGCACATTGCAACTCACTACACAATAGCCCTAGAAATGTATTCAGACTCCACAAATCTAAAAAAAAAAAACCCAAACAAACTATAATTAACACAAGAAATCATGCCTCCCAGGCTGACCCACCCCCAGCCCCCGTTAATATTCCGGCAGATGTACAATTCGTACATAGGGAGCCTTTGTTTGCAAGTAGTTACCGAAATGGGAAGATTTAACTAGACGTGATATCAACTGAAGCTGGCCAAATGGAGTTCTTTTTTTTTTTTTTTTTTTTTTATCTTTTCACATTTATAGAGAGAGAAATTATCTTTTTGTCTTCAGTGCATATTTATTTCTATTTTACTTTTGACAGATAGAGAGAGAGACAGAGACAGAGACAGCCAGAGAACCAAACTGTGGGAACTCCCCAGTTCAGCATGTGGGTCCTGCCTGGGCCGGAGCCGGGATTCGATCCTCGGTCCTCGGGGCCTCAAAGCGAGCGCTCAACCCGCTGAGCCGTCCCGGCTTTCCCTAAATGGAGTTCTTTTGACAGGTAAATGAATGTTTTGAGCACGCCATAGGGAGGGCCAGTGGAGCCGGATCTAAAACCAAATTGAAGGAAGGAGAGGCTTAGCACACTTGGCAAATAGAAGCCTCTGAAATGGAGCACAGAGAGACTATTTTCTCTCCAGGAAGTGAATAAGGAAGTTTAGAGACTGTCTCTGAATTAAAAAAGGTTTCTGAACCTGCTCAGTGCCAATGGCCCACTTCCCCCTCTCCTGCATTGCCCCTCTGTACTTCGTTGACTTCGTTGTCCAAACTTATTCTCCTTTCCTCCTCCACTGAGGTTCTCTACTGACCTGGAGGATATTCAGAATAGAAGGCCAGCCCAGGATAGACTAGAGGGGAAAAAGAAAAAACAGAAATTCTGGCATCTGTCTTTGGAGAAAAGCCATTCTCAGGCAGAGGGAACCTGTGGTTGTATACGTGCATTGGACTAGCACAGAATTAAGGAATCTACCTTAAGATTTCCCTGACCTACTCCAGGGCCTGACGGCTTCACGGGAACCTGATTAAACTGTTAGAATGCAAGGTCCTGTCTATTCTGACCGATTCCAAATACACCTTCTGGCTTCTGAGAGCAAAGCAACAGAATGACAAAATATCGTTTTCTGGGAAACTCTTGTAGAGGACTTTCAAAGAGAAAGAAAGAAAGAAAGAAAGAAAGAAAAAGAAAGAAAGAAAGAAAGAAAGAAAGAAGGAAGGAAGGAAGGAAGGAAGGAAGGAGAGACAGAAAGAGAAAGAGAGAAATAAAGAGAGACAGAGAGAGAGAAAGAAAAAGAAAGAAACGAAGAAAGAAGAAAGAAAGAAAAGAAGGAAGGAGGAAGACTAGCAGACTGATGGAAGCAGGTAGGGGATTAGCTCACCAGCTTCACCAGGCCACATTTCCCGTAAAATGGACTGGCCCACGACCCCGCAATGTGAAAGGCAGCCTGGTGAACCAGGACTTGATTTCTCTAAACGTCTCCAAAACACTTCCAAACAACGCTTGGGTCTGTCTGCAGACAGTTTTAAGGATCGCCACAATCATCCTTTACTAAGTCCGGCGTTTTCTGGAAGGACTCGATGAAGAGCTTGTCACTAATGAAACAACCTAGGTGACACTGGCTGACCACATGTACGAGTGAACTGGCAAGCATGTCACAGAGGGAGGATGGAGTGAGCAGAGCCTGGCTCGCCGACCTTTATTACAGGGGGACACAGCAAGGCCACGTGCCTTGCCCAAAGCCCCTGGCACATCAAGGATGGTGCCGGCATCTGTTCTCACCCACCCTACTGTTAGGTTCTCAAGGGCTGGGCGGGTGTGAACCTGCGAGAGCTACTGAGCTGGGGCCTGAGACGCTGCCCCTTTAAGTGAGCTCTGCAGCCAGGGGCCTGCGGTGGGCATGGGTACAGCTCTCTGCACCCAACCCTGCTCTGTCTGGAGACTCATTTCAGAGGCTTTGGTAGGGGAAAGGCCAAAGCCCTGTCCCCTGAGACCTAGGCCAGTGCAGACATAAAGGTCAGATGCGCCGGACACAGACTCGGCATTACTGCTGTCTGGAGGGGCCGGGGCTGTCGCCTCTGCTCAGATGTAGGACAAAGGCAGGGAGGACCCGGGGGATGGGCTCAAGAAGCCCAGCGGCCCCTCAGGGCTGTTAGGTGCTGGGGCTTTTCTTCCCCTCTCATTGTCTCTTGTATTGAGCATCTCCGATGTGCGGCACAGAGAGCAACTGCGAAGGTTCTCTCCAAGGAAGTGACACGACGTGCAGGACGAGGAGTCAAGATTCAGGGAAGAGTGATCCAGGCGGAATAAGGAGCCTGGATCAGGGTTTGAGGCACCGCTGGGCCGGAGCAGGGAGGGTGAGGAAGGCTAAGGAATGGACCCCAAAAGATGTCCTCATCCTAATCCCTGCAGCCTGCGAATGTCACCTGACATGGCGACCAGAGAACTTTGCAGACGTGACTAAGTGAAGGATCCTGAGAGAGACTGTCCTGGCTCATTGGAGGGGACCCTCCATGCAATCAGAGATGTCCTCAGAAGAGGAGGCAGCTGGGGGAAGGCACTGTGACCACGCAGACAGAGGCTTGAGTGGTGCCACCGGAGAAGGGGGAAGATGCAGGGAGCAGATTCTCCCCAGAACCTCCAAGGGCGTGTGCCCCCCACCCCCACCCTGTGACTTTAGCCCAGTGATACTGAGTTTGGACATCTGGCCTCCAGAACTGAGGGAACGCCGTTGTCTCAAGGCAACAGGGGTTGGGTAATTAGTTCCAGCAGCCACAGGACATGGATCACCAGGGCAAAGAGGGGCCCTGGCAGAGACCGGACAGGGAAGTGGCAGAGGAAGTGGGAAGGGAGTTCACCTCCCCCACCCCCTCTCCCTTGGCCATGCCCCAACACTCCCCACCCACTTTAAAAATCATTCAACTTGTTGCAGTAACCAGGCATCAGCTTTGGAACTGTAAACACGTTTTTAAATCTTTGAAGGAAAGGAAAGTGGGGAGAAAGCAAGCCCGTCAGCTCAGCTCTCTCTCTCCTCCCTAACATACCCCCCCGCCCCCGCCCCGCCTCACGGATCCCTGCCCTGCACACCTCCCACGCCGCGGTGGGAACCGGAGGCGCTGAGCAGAAGTGGTGCCCTGCCCAGCTCCTGGCTGTCAGCACCTGTGACCAGCAGGACGGTTGCAAACTCTGTCACTCTAACAGCTGATAAAGCCCCACAGCCTGCTTGTCGGGAACCCGGGCCCCTGGTCCTGATAAGTTGGGCCCATCAGCACCCTGTCCACACCTGCTCCTGGCCGGGCCTCCGGCGCCCACCCCTGCTCTGCTTCCTGCTGTTTACAGCCAAGCTAGGGCCACCGTGCCTAGGCCAGGCCAGTCACCTTGAGATGACCCCAGGGAGCCAGGCTTGAAGCAGCAGGAGTGGGAAGGATGGGGAGTGGGTCCACAGTGGTAGAGGTTCCCTGCCCGAGTGCTGCTCCGGCTCCCATGTCCACCTGGGACTTAGATGCACACGGCAGTCCCAGCACCCCGCCCTTCCTCAGGCAGCCAGCGAGACCGGGTGGCTGGAGTCGGGGGTGTTCTTGACTCCTAGAAGCTATTTGGCAATGTCTGAGGCATTCCTAGTTGTCATAAATGGGAGGGGGGTGCTGCCTACAGCTGGTAGGCGGGGGTCAGGGAAATGCTAAGCATTCAGCCCGCACAGGATGCCCTCAACAGGGGATTATCCAGCCCCGAATGTCAACAGTGCTGAGGGTGAGAAGCTCTGAACTGGAGGACACAGGAGCCAAGCCTGGAAGTGGGACCCCTGAACACCCCACCCAGGAACACAGGAGCCACGTCTAAGCGCTGCCTGGAGCCTGGGCCTGGGCCTGGACCAGCCCCAGGCACCTCCCGCCCCCAGGGACCCAACGGCCAGGCAAGGCCACGCTGACCAGCACCTCCTAGGTTGGCCCCCTGCTGCTCAACCAGGCCCCGCCCTTCCCTGCCCGCGGGCATCAGAAGTGAGTACTTTCTGATCCTGCAGCCTCTCATCCCAGGAAGGTCTGAGGAAGTAGCTGCTCTTTTCCTGAGCATCAATTTCAAGCTGGGCACGGTGCCAAGTGGTTGTCTTCCCCGTAATGTTTCTACACAGCAACTCGGGGCGGGCGGGGTGGTTGCCAACCCCATTTGATGGACAAGGAAACCGAGGCCCAGTGCTATTCACTGACTTCCGCAGGGCACTGTTATGGTCCTGGGGAAGCCCCAAGCCCCAGAACTGCAGAATTACCTTATTGGAATTAGGGTCTTTACAGAGGTAATCAAATTTAAATGAGGTCATTAGCGTGGGTCCTAAGCCAATAGGATCAGTGTCCTTATAAAAAGGGGAATTTGGACCCAGACATACAAGCGCACGTGCACACACCCACAGTCAAACGTGAAGGCAGAGATCAAGTGATGCTTCTACAGTCCAAGGACCCCAAAGATGGCCAGCAAACCCCCAGAAGCTGGGAAGGACGCCCCACATTCTCCCTCACAGTCCTCAGAAGGAACCAGCCCGACTGACACTGCGGTCTTGGACTTGAAGCCTCCAGGACCTGAGACAGAAGTTGTTTAAGGCGCCCAGTTTGTGGGCCTTTGTACAAACAATAGCCCTAGTGGACTAACGTAGTCAGACTGTCAGGGGTGGTCTCTGGGTGGAGCTCAGACAGGCCCAACTCCAGACAGCCTCTGACCACCACGTTTCTGTTATTCCTTCCGGGACAAGCCCCTTAAAGTGAGTCTTCAGCTTCCAGAAGCTTCATTTGGTTGCTGCTCATAACACCTAACAGAATGCTGTCAAATGTCACATTTAATCAGTATCAGCAAGCACCTCCCAGGCTGTGTGGTGGGATGTTTTTACTTAAGGGCCACTTGGTTAGTAAGAACCAGCCGATGAGTTATCAGGAGTAGAACCCAGGCTCTGGAGGACAGAATGACAGACTCTTGTTCAAATCCTAGTTCTGTCGCCCATCAGCTGTGTGGTCTTAGGTGAGTCACTCAGGGTCTTCTAGCTTCAGGTTTCTTGGTTCGTAAAATGGATATAACAGCTGTGTCTATGCGTATGTCATGGGGTTTTCATGGAGTTTAAGTGTGATGCCTGTAAACTGCTCAGCACAATTTTGGCACATTTCAATCCCTCAAAAACAAGCTGTTGGGGAAGCCGGGGTGGCTCAGTGGGTTAAGCGCTCACTTTGCAGCGCCGGGGACCGGGGATCGAATCCCGGCCATGGCCCTTGTGGACCCATATGCTGAGCTGGGGAGTTACCCCAGTTCAGTTCTCTCTCTGTCTCTCTCTCTCTCTCTCTCTCTCTCTGTCTCTGTCTCTCTCTGTCAAAAACAATAAAAATAAATAAATAAATAAATAAATAAATAAAACACAAAAAAAAAAACCCCAAAAAACCGAGCTGTTATTGGGGATGCCGGGATAGCTCAGTGGTTGAGTGCTTGCCTCACATTTGCAAAGTCCAATTCCCGGCCCCGGCCCGTGCAAACCCATATGCTGATCAGTGGCACAACTGTGAAGGTTCCCACCTCCCATGAGGAAGGCCCCCAGTTCGGCTCCAGCCCCACATCCACCTGTATGGAGTGAAACCATGTCACAACTAATGATGTACAACTATGGAGACTGCTCTGCGCCCTCCCCTTTCTCATCTCTCTCAGCTTCTCTCAAACAATAAAATAAAATCTTTAAAAGGAAAAAAACTCGCTGTGATTTTGATGATTCCTATTATTATGACTCTGTCTTATGGCCCCAGGAAGACTGAGGAGATGGCTGTTGGTGATCATGACATCTCATCTCCGCCCTTGTCAGCTCCCCGCCCTGTCCCTCAGAGCTGGGGCTCAGGAGACCTCGGAGATTCCGGATAGGGGTGCTATCTTCACGGTTCCCCGAGGAAGTCACATGGGCGGTCACACGCGGAGCATGAAGTGCTGTCAGCAGCTCCCCCACATTCCACGGATTCCTTAGCTGTGTGAGTGTGATGAGCTGCCATCGCACTGCGTGTCTTTGCCCCAAAGCGCGTGGTACCGCTGTTCTCCCACCCCACGCCCCACTAGGCACTGCTAACCGCACCAGGAGCCCCTGCCACCGAGCCATCGGAATCTGCTGCACGACAACCATGCTTTGCTGTCCTCTAGGAGAGCTAGAAAAATCTCTCAGAAGAGGTCGGGGGGCAGCCAGGGACGGGCACCCCTAAGAGATCCTGCAGGCCTCCAGCTTCTGAGGGTCAGGCCGGCCTTCCGCCGTTCCCCGGGACTCCCCCAACTTCTATTGACCTGCCCCATGAGCTTGACACTCTGTTGGGCAAAGGGGACCCCAAAATGTCTCTGCCCTACAGGAACTGATAGTTGAGAAAGAGGGCAAGACCAGTACATGTTTTGTATTATATTTTGCTTTGCTACGTGAATAATTACAAAGGCCAGATCTCACAAAGTTGCCTGCTGAAACCCAGAAATAAATGATAGAAAAGTAACAAAGGAGAAAACCCCAAGCCTTATAAGACTTCAAAGCTACGGGAAGGAGGGAGTGGGTGGCAGAGGACTGGCCTTGTGTTTTCTTTAATTTTATATTTTACGAACAAGTAACACATGGTCATGGTAATAAAAAAGAAAATAAGTTGTGAAATGGGTGCATCCATCGGGAGCCCCACCCGTCAGTTCTGCTCCCCTCCGAGACTCATGCTGGTCCAGCCCTTACCACTTCCCCCCTGCACAGCCCACCCCCTCACAGTGCACATATGTCTGCCAGATTGTACAGCTAGTATTTTGCACATGTTCATGCTTGTCCTTAAATAATTAAACTAGTCCATTACTAAATTACCAAAATTACTAAATAAATTATATTAGTGATAATTCTATATGAATGATCATACATTCATTGATTTAAAAGTCTAACCATGTATCATGTAACACAGTGGTCCCCAACCTTTTTGGCACCAGGGACCGGTTTTGTGGAAGATAAGTTTTCCACGGATCGGGGGTGAGTGGGAGTTGGGGATGGTTTCGGGATGATTCAAGCACATTACATTTATTGTGCACTTTATTTCTATTATTATCATTACATTATAATACATAATGAAATAATTGTACAACTCATTTGCCACTGTAGAGCCTGCCACCAGATGCAGCTCAATTGTCACTTGCCATTCACTGGTAGGGTTTTGATGTGAGTCTGCAAGCGATTCATGATGGTCTCTGTGCAGTTACACCTCTGCTCATGTCCATCTGTATTTGCAGCCACTCCCCAGCACTAGCATCACCGCCTCAGCTCCACCTCAGACCATTAGGCATGAGATTCTCATGAGGAGCACACAGCCTAGATCCCTCCCATGCGCAGTTCACAGCGGGGTTTGTGTTCCTGTGAGAATCTCATGCCACCGCTGATCTGACAGGAGGCAGAGCTCAGGCGGTCATGCAAGTGATGCGGAGCCGCTGTAAATACAGAGGAAGCCTCACTTGCCTACCCGCCTCTCACTTCCTGCTGTGGGCCCAGTTCCTAACAAGCCATGGACCAGACCGGTATGTGGCCCAAGGGTTGGGGACCCCTGATGTCACATGAAGCCCAAACTAGGATGCTTTGGAGCATGAAATGGGTGAGGATAAAAACCAGGTGGTGAACATGAACCGTGATTGCCAGACAAGGATGTCTCAGGAGGAGTCAGGAGAGAGCAGGCTCAAGCCAAGGTAAACGCAGTCTAACAACCGAACACCTCTTTTCTGAGCGTTTCACATGTTCTCTGAGCAGGTGACAGGAGGCCCAGAGGTGGGAGGCACCTTGGGCCGGGCTCTGAGCCCTCACAGGCTCTGAGACATTAGTCCTCACATTTGGGGAACTCTCAGGGAGGCCCTCTGGGGGTTCAGGCATTAGGGAAGACGCTCGTGCTGGGCTTACAAAGAGTTTCCACCCTGATGGGGGACAGACAGGAGCTCACAGCCAGGAGGATGAGCAAAGGGGGAAGGGTCCTGCGGACACAGACAAGAGGGGAGGCCCAACCTGATGTCTGGGCCTGGGAGGACCTTTCTGAGGAAGTGACTTTGAAGTTGAGTGACCAGGCTCAGCTGGGCGAGGGGGAGAGACAGCAGGTAGGCGGGCCTCTGGGCCTCCGTCCTCGGCACCTGGCACTTGGCGAGCTGGAGAACGGGATGGCCATGCGGCTGGGGCGCGGGGTGAGAGGGAGGCCTGGCTGGACCTCAGCAGTAGGGGGACCATAGCCGTCGTTAAAGGAATTTCAACAAGTGTGATGACGGGATCTATAATGCCACCCTCCCTGTCCTGGGAAACAACTTGGGATAAGAGGAAAAGCAAATGACAAGTCCTGGACCTCAGGCCAGGGCCTGGGGATGGGAGAGAGGAGCCAGAAGAGGGGTTGAGAGCTCTCCACACCTCACCCCAGCAAGTCAGCTTCATATGACTTCCCCAGCTCCCTCAGGGGGGCATATTCCTCCCTGAGGGTTGGCATGAGGCCTGGGGAAGGGGGCAAGGAAAATCCAGTGATAGGGCGCTTCCGAGACCATGTGGGGCAGGGGCATCACCCCCTGGCCTCACCAGCTCCCACTCCCAGCCCTCGCTGGGAGCCCCAGGCTTCTATGAGCCCCCCACCCACACCCCGGGAATGGAGCAGAAAGCGCAAGCGGCAGAGGGACGGTCCGAAAAGGGGAAAGGCAGCCAGCCCGGAAGGTCAGATGGCGCAGAGTGGGTGGCTTTGACCCCGCACCACCTGGTGCAGACAGGAGGCCGCTCAAACCAGCTCCAGAACTCTGCAGGCGGGCGGCAGGCAGGAGGAGGGGTGTCCACCGGCCATGGTCCCACAGGCTGACCTCACCAGCCAGGCCCGCGGAAGCCCTTCCGGGGGTCACATTCCGCGCTGAAGAGCCTCGCTCCAAGGCTTGGATGGCGCCAACGTCTTTTTAGGAACCAAGGGTCTAATTTTAGTGTCCAGCCTTCCACACCTTCTCGAAATAGCTCCCTGTTTTCTCTCTTGTCCCTGCCCCTCCTTGGAGAAGGTGAACCCCTGGCGTCCCCGTGATCTGAGCTGGTGAGTGCAGGCCTTGTATGGGTTTGGGTGGAAGGACCCATGTCCCTGCCGTGTGTTCCCTGTGTTCCACGTGACCGGACCCAGAGGACGCGCTTGGGGCCCGGGGAGGTCCCAGCGCCCACCCACCACCACCGTGCCAGGAGTCCCACAGCAGCAGCGGCCCGAGCTCGCATGGTACACACCTGTCTGGCCTGAATTCAGGTCCCCAACCTCCTGGAAATGAAACCTCTACCCGTGGGACTCATGGGTCACCTGATACATTGACCCCAGGAAGCTTCTATCTTTCATTTTGCAGATTTGTTGACATTCTTGTATCAATAATAATGATTGGTAAGTCTTTTCTGAGCACTTACCATGGGGGCAAGTGTTGTTTGTACATAATTGCATTTGATTCTCTCAATCACCCTATGAATGGGTACTTTTATTGTCCCCAAGGTTGTCTGTAGAGCCACCAAGGGGCCGAACCAGGATTTGCACTCAGGAAATCTGACTCCCAGCCTCTGCTTTGTTGTTCATGGGGTGTTGCCCCACTCAAACATCCATCCAACAGCCCTCTCTCCGCTGCCTTTGTCCAGCCCCTTCCACAAAGTGCTCAGATTCTTCTAGGCTTCCTAAGCGAGCGGAACAGAGGGGTCAGCCTGCTTGCCTGAGGTCA
Organism: Craseonycteris thonglongyai; assembly: GCA_004027555.1. Classification (NCBI taxonomy): domain Eukaryota; kingdom Metazoa; phylum Chordata; class Mammalia; order Chiroptera; family Craseonycteridae; genus Craseonycteris; species Craseonycteris thonglongyai. The sequence goes on from PVKE010001051.1 coordinate 58,618, forward strand.
CACAGCACACTAGTGCTGGACGGAGACACCCAGCTCCAAAGTTCCAAGATCCAGCGGCATTCCTGGAAGGAGGTTGTAGCCGCCCAGGAGCTGATGAGGCCACACCTGAACAAAGAAGGTGGTCCCAGGACGCAGGCTGCTGTGTGCATCTGGGCCTGGGAGCACTCAGCCAGCAGCCCCGTCCCTAAGAGGCCCAGGTGCTCAGCAGCAGGAGCACTTGCTAAAGGGGCCGGCAGCAAGCTGAGCCATCGGGGGCTGGGAAGCATGATTCAGCAGCTCCCAGAGACACTGCCCCTTAGGAGACATTGTCCTGCTGGGACGCAGGCACATCACAAAGGAGAAAAGCCAGAGTTGGGGCTTCCCAGGCCTCCTGCTGCCACCAGAGCCCAAACCCCACATCCAGGGTCTCCTAGAGGGGTCCCAAGGGGCGGGATCTACCTCCTGGGGCCCGAGGCCAGGCTCTGGGGACACTCCTGGCCTGCCACCTGGGAGTTGGGTCATGCTGAGCAGGCTCCGCAGAGACAGTGTAGCGGGGAGGGGAGTAGAGATGGGGCTGGGGGGCAGGGTTTCAGGTCACTGAGTCAGGTGGACGGGCCCACTCCACCCAGCCAGAGCAGAGCACCTCAGGAACTCGGGGAGCTCCTTCAAGCCCCCAAACTGTCTCTTCTGTCTAAATTCACCCCCGCAAGCTCTTGCCTGAGTAAGTAAAAAGCCACTTGCCTGCAGAGAGCCAGAGCCAGCAACTGTCTTAAGTGTCACCAGTCTGCTTGGGGGCTGGCGGGTGGGCACACACAGGCTGGAGGGAGCAGTGGGAAGAAAAGGGGTGCCCAAAGGGGTGCCAAGCCATGATATGGCCAGAGGGTCACGTGAATAACGCAGGGGTTACAAATTCAAACACCTGGAGAGGTCAGACAGATGGTGTAAGAACCAAAGCAAGCCAGCTTGGCATCTGACCTTTGGCCCACATGTTGGGGACATAAGAGGTCAGGCAGAGGGCCTTGGGGACCCACAGAACCTGTCTGAAGGGAGAACACAGCATGCCTGAGTGCTGTCTTGGGGGAATGTACTCATAGTGTCAAATGCAGATGTCACTTCGAAACCTTCTGCGGAAATCTGATTTTTCAGATTTGCTGGTTGCTGATGGGCCGTGTAGCATGAACATTCTGCAGCTCCAAAGACTGCCCCACCCTCCCCGGAACGCAGGAAAGGGTCGGGGGATGGACAGGGTGTCAGTGATGGACAGATTCCAGTGTCAATTCCTGGAACTCCAGGCTGAGGCCTGCCCACCTCTGAGGCCACCTCCCCCATCTGTGGACTTCGCGTGACTCATCTGCCGTGGCTCTTCACAGCACAGGGGCCTGACTCCTTGGGGTTCCGTAGCCCTGAGATCTGAGATCCCTCGTCTGGGAAGGACAACCCAAAGGCCTTCCACTGACCTTAGCCTTCCCATAGGGCAGGAGCGAACTGGCTTGCTGCAGAGCCTGCCTTTGACTGGTGACCTAAAGGGGTCCCAAGAGAAGACACTTGGTACCCAGGACAGCCCTCCCCCACCAGCTTAGCCCACTGATGCTGGAGGTTTCAGGACACAAACACACTTCCCTGACTCTGCTGCCCACCCTCCTCGGCTTAACCACTGCTTGCCTTGGGGGTGGGGGTGGGAGTCCTCTCATGGATACTGTCACTGTCCCCTGTCCCCAAGGGAGGTTCTGGCCAGCCCCTGACATTCTTCTGTCCCTGCTCAGAAACTCACACCCAAGCACCCACCAGTTTGCCAAGGTGGGCAGACCCTGCTTTTTAAAGAGAACGACACCAACATCCCCACCTCTAGGACTGGACTTTGCTGGGTTTTTATTTTTTAATCCCTCATCTGTTATGTTTTAACATCACATAGAAGCACAGTAATGTTTGCCTTGCCAGGCTTCTAGAAAAACAATTATTTTACAAATAAAGTCAAATGTCCCCTCCAGCCCTGTTGTGAAAGAAGCAGGAGATATTGGAAAATCGGGGCAAGGTGCCCAAGTGCCCCAAATGGGGGGCAGATATGAATGTGGCTGTTAGTGGGTGTGGGGAAGCAGGTCCTGGGACATACCTCGCCCCACCCCTCAGCTCTGTCCTAGCCGGAGTGCAGTCAGGGAGGGGTGGAGAGGGATTCAGAAATACAGCCCTGGCCGGGCTCGGACTGCCCACAGGGCCACCCACACAGGCCTGTGGACGGGAGTGAAGCAATACTCACTGACCACCTATAAGGGGCAGTCAAGAAATTCACAGAATGAAGTTCCGGAAGAAGGGTTAAAAAAAAACCCCACCTATTATCTTTCCTTTTCAATCTATTCACCCTTAACCCTGATATACTTTTCAGATCTTTCAATAAGTTTAATTATACCCTTGGGGAAAAAAAAAAAACAATTTTGTATTTTGCCCTCAAATTGCAGCTTTAACCTCTCTGTTGTCAGTAAATTTCTTCCCTCGAAGCTGTTTGTTCTTAGTTGGGAACAAATAATAATCAGGCGGAGCCAGGTCTGGACTGCAGGGAGGGTGGTTTAATGTTTGGAAGCCACAGTCGTGAAGAGCGGCCACACTGCCCTTGTGCACAGGTGCAGTGTTGTGCAAAAGCAGCACCCTTTGGTCCATTTTCCTCTTCCTTTCTCCTTCGCAGATTCTTTTTTTTTTTTAATTTTTATTTTTTATTGTTTTTGACAGAGAGAGAGGGAGTGAGAGAGATACAGAGACAGAGAGAGAATTGAACTGGGGGAGCTCCCCAATTCAGCATATGGATCCGCACGGGGCTGCAAAGTGAGCGCGTAACCCACTGAGCCATCCCGGCTTCCCCTCCTTTGCAGATTCTTTTAACTGTTTCAGCAGACTGGAATGGTACTCTCCAGTTCTTGTGACACCCTTATCCTTGTAACCGATCTGCAGAATACCCTCCCTATTCCAAAAAACAGTAGCCATGGTTTTCTAGCTGACTGGCACACCTTGAACTTCTTAGGGGGTGGCATGCGCTTTTCATGCCACTGCCTGGACTCCTGCTTTGACTCATATGATGAGTCCAACTTTTTTCATCTCCAGTGACAATCGGTTTGAAATGTCATCTCTGCTGTCTCTGCAGAGGTCCAAAAAACTGTCGTGAACACTCAACGTGCTATTGTATTTGAAGTGGTGTGAGCATTCTTGGGACCCATCTTGCACCGGCTTTTGACATCCTTAGATGCTGAAGGGGAATATTCAAAATAGTTGTAGGTGACACTCCAACCATTTCTATAAATTGCTTTTTATTCATTCTGGCATCTTCCACTACAAGTTTTTGACTTTTTTGACAATGTCTCAGGAAGTGGCCTCAACAGGGTGTCCTGGATGGAGGTTGTCTTGCTTGAAAAGGCTATGCCACCTGTAAACCATAGGTTTCCCAGGGCAATGTCCCTGTAAACCATTAACATCTCTTCCAAAAGGGTTTGAGGTGTTTGCCCTTGTTTTATGAGAAACTTAATGATGGAGTGAAACTCAATTTGATCCATACTTGGGGTTTTCTTCACATTTGACATACTTTTGGGGCAATATCTGAAAGACCACAGATGCAAGTAGGCTGACATGTGGCACATATACTAATAATAAATCTCATAATCAAACTGTGTGCACTAGTACCTCCACCTCTCCAATAACCCCTCAGTTCTGTGAATTTCTTGATCAACCCTCATATTACAATTTGGTGTAACTCAACCCTGACCCTAACCTGAGTGGTAGGCACCATTTACCCCCATTTTACTGGTGAGTAAACTGAGGCTCAAAGAGATGAAGTAACTTGCCTATGGTCACACTGCCCTCAACAAGCAGAGCTGAGATTTGAACTGAGATCTGTGTAACTGCAAGGTCTATGCTCTTACCAATGTCCCTGGCACAAGTCTCAGGGGAGGCAGAGTGCGGGTGGCTCTGACTGCCATGCAGCTGATCCCAGACAGAAGGGGGACAGGCCCTCCTTCACAGAAGAGGGAACACCCACGCAAGGACCAAGATCTCTTATGGGAGTTCCCCGCCTCATCGGTTGCTGGTCTCAGGCTGAGCCTCTGCCCTGTCCTCCCAGTCTGGCCCGCCTGCTCCTCCCCAAAGCCAGGACACAGCGGACAGTGTCACCCAGATGAAGAGAGGGGCTCCAGCGCCACCTGCTGGAGAAATGGTAACAGCGTTTCCAGTGGCCCGCGCATCCCCAGCCTAGGTGGTCCCTGGCTCCTGGGGAGACTGGGAGTGAGATACGACCGAGGGCAGGGAGGGGGGCCGGGTGCTTCCCAGATTAGCTCCTATACTTGAGCCTATAGACAGGTGTGGGTATTCCTCCTGCCAGAACCTTAAAAAGTTGCAGCTGAAAGGCTCAAAGCAGGAGGCTGACCTCGCAAGGATGGATGGATGGATGGATGGATGAGCAGACAGACAAACGGGAGGGCTAGTCTAGGTGGAAGACTGGCAAGTTGCTGCAGCATGACAGAAAACAAGGCAATTTTGGGCAGTTTGCTGAACACTGTCCTGACTGTTTGAGTCCAGAGAGGAAGCTGATCCAGAGGGGTCAGCTGGGGACTCATGTCAACCCTATTTCTAATCAGCCTGACATTTTCATGACAATCATGACCATTAGCGAGCCTGTGGCAGCTGCCACTATAAACCTCCCTTCTGTTCCCTTCCTAAGCCTAACTGCCCACAAGCTTCCCCCGAGACAGGTCTGGGGTGACACTGGCCCCAGGAACCTGGGCGAAGGCGGGTAGCAGGGCCCTAAGGAGTGTCCCTCAGCCTGAATTTGTCTGTTTTCCCTCATGCTAGACACTTCTTCCTCTAAATTTAATTTGTTTCTTCATCCTCTACACTTCTGTAAACTAGATCTCTGCAAACCTGCTTAGATTCAGGCTTGTCATTTTCGCACTTTATATAGTCTGACATGAAATATATTGGACAACAGCTTTTCATCTTATTTCCCAGGGATGTCAGGGGAATTAAAGACTCACAAAGCATGTCTCAGCGCCTGGCTTAGAACAAGTGCCCACGCATGCTAGGGGCTGTCATGATGCTCATTCTGCCAGTTATGCCAGAGATGAAATTCTGGCAGCCTGCTGGTAGAATCCAGACCACTGATGTGTCTGTGCTTGTTCTTCAGTTTCGAGTTAATTCTCAACACTTAAAAAGCTGGACATTCTAAATAAAATTCTGGGTCTCTGGCTTCTCTGGAGCAATGAGAACCGGCAACACTGGGTCCATCTGTGTGGTGTGGCCTGGATCAGCTGCAGGGGCTTCCCAGACGGGCCCCCTCACTGCAGGGCACACCCAGTCTGTGCCCTCCTGGCCCAGACTCACCCCGGGTCTTGTCTGAAGAGCAGGGCCTATTTCTGAGGTCCTCTTCTAGTAGTGTCCTTGCTCAGATCTTCAGAAAGGCTGTGACTAATGAGAAGAATGTTCTGATTCAGCAGATATTCACTGAGTTCTTTACTCAATGAACTAAAACAGCAAAGGCCAGTCTCAGCAACCATTCTGTCACTTTCCCAGAGGTCTCCACTTTCCACAGTTTCTACCAACGGCCGTGGGAACCAACCTTCTCGATGTTTGTCAGTGAAGAATTTAGTCTCTGTGGTAAGAAATGGGCAAAGCTACCAGTTGGCCAGTGGTGGGGAAATAGGAAGGACTTGCTATGATTCACACAACCTTTTTTTTTTTTTTTTAAGATTTATTTTTATTGTTTTTGACAGAGAGAGAGAGAGAGAGATACAGAGACAGAGAGAAGGGGGAGGGCCCAGAACGGTCTCCATAGCTGCACATCATTGGTTTTTCCACATAGTTTCATTCCACAGGTGGGCGCGGGGCTGCACAGGGCAGGGACTAGGCCGGGGTGTCACCCCAGTGAGAATCAAACTGGGGGTACTGCCCAGTTCAGCATATGGGTCCACACGGGCCGGGGCCGGAATTCGATCCTCAGTCCCCGGGGCTGCAAAGTGAGCGCTTAACCCACTGAGCCATCCCGGCTTCCCCCACACAACTCTTATTGTGTATAAAATGAGACCAGGATGTCCTCATTTCCCTGCCAACATTGTACCTCCACAGGACGGTTCACCCCGCAAAATGCAAATAATGGGAGGCTGGGCATGCATGAGGAGGCAGGTTTAGCGCAGCGCTCAATGCATTTTTATTGAGTGAATGAATGAAGATTATTTTCAAGTTTTATTTTATTTTATGATTTTAATTATAAACTAAATTACAGTAATAATGATAAGTTCAATCATAAAATAATTAAAATGATAAATTATTTTATTTAAGTCCAAAAGAAATCTTACTTGGGAGTACCAATTATAAAAGTGACTTTTTCTGGCTGGACCAGGGTGTGGTCTATAGCCCTTAAATGTGGCCTCCGCTTTGTCCCCTGGTGGTTGTCCCAAGCCCAGCCCCCAAACGAGTGAACGATTCAAGGTATTTCCGGAAATCGGGGCGTGACGGCAGAGAGTATTTGCATACCCACACTGCATTGCACATAGGATCATTTCCTACCTTAAAAATCACTAGGTTCTTTTCGTTACTTTAAACTATTTTTTCCCCAAATGCTATTTCTCTCACAGACTTGCCTGAAAAAAGTAATAAGTCACTAGCGCTTTGGGATAAATGATCACCATTATGTAATTATGGCTAACAGCCACCCTAGGAATGTCGGCTACAGTTGCCGCTCATACTCTGGTTTCTCTTCAGATCGCATAAATCTTTCGCCTTTTACTAAAGATTTCCGTGGAGAGGAACAATTCTGAGTTTTGAACTAATTTTTTGAGGCCTTGTCTTTGCAAGGCTAATAGTTGTGTTAAAAAACAGACCAAGGATTAGTGTCACCAACTTGCATCCCTTCCGAGCCCTGGCACAAGCATTTGCTAATCTTAGATAAAAGTGGAAAAAAAAGTGAAAAAACGTGTTTAATGGCTACTAATCAAATCCACGTTAAAAGAAAACGTTTTGACACACGGAGAGGTAAGGGACAGGGCCCAGAGCCGTCTAGATAGTCGCACGTCATACGTTTTTGTCACCCGGTTTCGACACGGTTTGGTTCCACGTAGGTGGGTAGGGGCGCGTCCCCGGTGGGAAGCTCACCCCCAGTTCCGGGAAGCTCGCCCCCAGCTCAGCATCCGGGTCCGCACGGGCTGGGCCTGGCATTCGGCGTTCGGTCCTCGGGGCCACTGAGCCATCCCTGCTTCCCCCACACACATATTTAAAGGAGATAAATGCTTAGCAAGGCCCAGCACTTTTCTGACTCTGGCTCTTAATGTAAGTTTTGGCTGCTTTTTTAAAAAACGTTTTTTTTTTTAAGTTGAAGTTTTTCTGACAGTTTTGTAAATACTGCTGTTGTTTTTGTGTCTGATGAGGCAGTTTGGCCTTAAAACTAGAACTGGGTCGTTTGTTAAAAATAGGAATGAGAAAGACTTTAGATGATCGTCTGGATTTGTTAAAACTCTAGAGCAGTGAATTTTTTAGCCAATTCCATTGGTCAGAACTTAGTTTCCTGGTCACGCCTAGCTGCTAGGCAGACTGGGAAATGTAGTCTTTCTTCTAGGCAACCGTGAACCCTGCTAATGGTGTGAGAATCCTGGGGAAGAAAACTAACAGTAACTGTTCCAGTAAAGGAGGGAGGAAATCCATTCCCAAGTTCCCTCCTTGGGCTCCATTTCTCCAGCTTCCTTTCTGTGGCCAGCTCTGGTGTAGAGAACCGTGACCCCAGGATCAGGCAGTTAGTTACCCACAGCCCAGCCCTGCTCCATTGTTCCTAAACACTATTCAAGTGCTAACATGGTCACATTCTCTCCTTCCTCCCAGGCAAGCAGCTCCTCACATGATCATCTCTGATCAGTCAGAATTAAATCTGGGGCCCACTGCCTTCTTTGGGCTCATGACTGGGTGTGTATATAAAGCAGGGAATTTTTTTTTTTTTTTTTAAGATTTATTTTTATTGTTTTAGAGAGAGAGAGAAGGGGGAGGGCTCAGAGCAGTCTCCACAGTTGCACATCATGAGTTTTCAACATAACTTTCATTCCACAGCTGGGCACAGGGCTGACAGGGCAGTAACTGGCAGGGGGCCTCCCATCTGGAGGCTTCACCCTGGTGAGAACCAAACTGGGGGCACAACCCAGTTCAGCATATGGGTCTGCAGGGGCCGGGATACAATTCTCAGACTGGGGCTGCAAGATGTATGTTCAACCCCCTGAGCCATCCCGGCTTCCCCTAAAGCAGTAATTTTAAACTTGTTTGTTGCTTGCTCACTTTTGGCAAAAACAACAACCCAGTGTAATGAGCACTCCAAGCACCCAGATTCTGGTCTCCAGAGACCATTCTCTATTCAAGGGAAGAAGGCTCCTTTGAGAAATGGTTGAGTCCAGTCATGAGCCAGGAAATACAACATTTTGAAGAGGCTCCCAAGAGCCAAAGATTGTATCATGGGACCAGGAGGATTGAGTACCCCTGATTTCCTTTGGGGAACCACCCTCCTCCTATTATTCTCTGTTCAGTGGTTTGAGATTGACCAATTGCTTCTTGGCCCTTTTGGCTAAGATCAAGTGAGACTGACCAGCTCTGAGGAGGTGGCCTAAGTGACCTAAGCTAATTATCATATTCCTTACACCCTGGCCATAGTGATTGGCTAGGGGATGGGCCGTCCAATCAGAGGTAAACCTCAGCACTCTGGGTAGGAATGTTGGGGCTCGGACTCTGCTGGCCTTGCTAGGAGAGCATCAGTCTTGTGATAACTGTGCACCACTCCCCTACATACACACAGCGTAGCCAGCCTGAGGAAGTAAGCCCATCTACAGGAAGTCAGAGATGGATCCTGTTGAAGTCACTTGAGTCTGGATCAAACCATTCCTGAAGCTACTACTAGCCTACCAGCTACCCGGTGAACCAGTACTTTTCCTCTGACTTAAGCCAGTTGCAATTAAATTTTCTGTCACTTGCAATCCCAAGTCTTAACTGAGACACAAGGATCAAAGGACAGAATGCATACAAATACAAGTCAACAAGCAGTTCTTTGAACCTCTACCCTGTGCCAGGTACTGTGCTAGTTTCCAGCCATCCAGGTGATACAGCCAGTGTTTTCACAGAACTTAAGCTAATGGGCAAGTGCCAAACCCACAGTAAATGTTCATCAAATGTAACCTGTCCCCCTTTGTCATCCAAGGGCCAGATGGACCGCCTGTTGAAGGATCCACAGTGAGCATTTGCTGAAGCAAAGAATTATCTGAAGCTTCCATTGGCCAACATCCCCATGAGAGTTTCCCAGGAATGAGGAGTCAGACCGTAGGTAGGTAACTTGTTCACAATTGAGGCTGTCCGCTGGGCCAGCGCCCAGCAGCTGAGGTGACCCTACCCTCTCTGAACCTCCTTTCTACAGAGGGGGTAACTGCCCCACAGCAAATGGGGTGATCTGCCCAATTGCCAGACCTCTAAGTGGACTTCAGAAGTTCGGACCACTGCTGCTTCTTCCAGGGTGGGGGTGGGAATAAAAACAAGACCCCAAAGTGCAAGTTATCTTGTTCTTAAAGTTTTATAAGTCAGGCATGCTTTTGAGAATCTGAGGAAAGATACAGAACCTATCATGGAAAAAAAAATGTGCACACATTTTGCAATTCCAGGGGTTCACAGGTCCTTTGAAGCCAGGTTATGAGCTCTTGAGCAGGAAAAGATGGAAGGTCAGCTTTCCAGCTATTGGGAGTGCTGGGTGGCATGCACTCAGATTTTCCATGCCAGGTCTCCGCCTCTTTGTGCACCCTGCCCAGGGCTTGAGGGGACCCACCAAGTCAGTGTCCAGCCTGCTCCCCACGGGGGCCCACCAGCATTTCCTGTCTGCAAGGGGAGCTGAAGGGTGGTGCTGCCAAGGCCCGGGGTGGACAGCCAGTCACCTTTATAGCAGGCTGCTGCTGCCCCTTCACCCGCATCCCACCTTTCAGGACCTATCAGAGGAACCCAGGAGGAATGGAGTGAGCGGTTCAGAGAGGCGGGGCCTAGAGCAAGGGTGCGTTTGCTTTCCTGCCTGGCACTCCATGGTTGCCCGGTCCTGGGCAACTTACTCACCAGAGGTCATTTCCTCATCTCTCAAATTGGGATCATAACCCTCGGCAACTTCCTCCCCCAGGGGCTACATTCATGTAAAGTACCAAACACCTCTGGTCAGCACCTAAAGGAGAGCAGTCATTCACAAATAGCAGTGTGCTGTAATTCCGATCGTTCAGTTGGTCTCTCACCAGCACCAGGCGTGTGGGTTTGTCTTTATGGGCACCCACGACACGCTGGGTCTCACGTTAGGGTGAGGAGGGCTCTGAAGTGCGGCTCCTGTCAAGCAGCTCCCAGTGTAAAGCAGTGACTGGACGGTGTGTCACAGTGTCAGTCCCGCGCCTTGAAATGGGCAAGCCGCTGGAAGGGGAAGGCCTTTCTGAGCACTACACTGTCCAGATCGGAAGTGGAAGGCGCATGGGACTGAAGCGGCTGGAAAACCAGGGCAGCTGGCCGTGAGCCTGATGCTTGTTTACTTCTTCTAGCCACCTGTTGTGGGCCAGACATCATTTCTTGGCATGCCCACTGGGCTTTCTGGTGAGTCAGGCTGCTTCAGACAAGCACGTGAGGATGACGGCCTCCCCTGGTGCTCTGCCGCGCCCAGCTCGGTCCTTTTCGGTCCGGGGACCAGCTCCAGTTCTCTTCCCGTTTCAGGGAACTTGCGGAGGGCCCACTTGGGGGGTTTTCCTGCTGCCCAGTCCTATGGCCAGCAAAACCCTGGGCAGGCAAGTCTAGGCTTGAGGGCAGGTAGGGGGAGGGTGCCGTAGTAGAAAACGGTCTGGGGTGATGCTCTCCACCAGCTCACTGGGCCCGGCTGCCCAACGAAGACCCCGCCACAACTTCTGAGTGTTCTCCTCCCAGTAGATGTGGGAAAAAGAATTCCTGTCATTACAGCGGGGCTAGTGGCTGGCCCTTCTGCATCAGACACAACCCAAAAGCCTGGTGATGGAGGGAGAGAGGCTGCCTCCAGAGCTTTCAACCACACACAAACCGGTCATGGAAGTTTGAAAGAGATTTATTTAAAAACAGAACAAAAGAAAGCTTTGGTATTTCAAAACCCGACAATCATCAATCACTAGAAAGTTAAACACCTCCCCTACAGCCCAGAAGTACAAAACCACAGACCTCCACAGGCTCATTATAAGCGGCAATGTGTCAACCCCAGGATGACTGGAGACCACGCCCTGCATGTAGGCAGCGTGCGGGGGCTCCACACACCACCCCGGTGGCGACGTCACCGCCAAGATTCACCATCTAACGTGGATGGAAAAGCCATTCAGCAAAATCTCAACAATAAGTTAATTACTCAGTCAAGAAGGAACACATTAAATTAGGAAAAAAAACACTATTTCTCCTAGACAAGAGTCTTTTCAGAAGAGGTTCTATTTCCGGGGCCAGAAGAAAGGGGGAATGTGGAAGGAGTGAGTTCAATTTCAAGTACGTTCCACATAGGTTCATTTTATTGAGTCGGAAGCTTACAAAAAGTCCACTGGCCCCTCCCTACCCGCTCACAATGCAAACTCCTGAACATCCACATGCGCTTCTGCGTCCCTGGTGTCCCCAACAAGGCACAAAAGGATGGGTGCTTTCAAAGGATCCCTTGTTCGTAGCAGCAGGACTTTCAGTGCTGGGTGTCTTGTGCAATTGGTGGCTGAAAGTAGGGCTGTTGGTTCTCTCAGACACTGGGATCTTCCTGTTCAATTAACAAAACAAGTTGTTACTGCTCACCGCCAACCCTGTGGGCAGCTACACAAGACTACGGGGAGCAGGCGGTGGCCATGGCCCCGGTGCGCCCCTCCCAGGCTCTGACCTGGCGATGCCAGCAGCTCCTGGCCCAGGGACAGGCTAGAACGACGTTGGGTTTGGTGGCAGGGGACTGCTCGGGCTGGCCCAGTGTGACTGCTGCTGCAGTGTGGGCAGCTATAGCATAAGAAAGCGGAGGGATGGGGGGGGCAGCACCCCATGAAGGCACTTTGGCTTGTCCCTGATTATGTGGGGAACCAAGGTGGATGGGCATATGCCAGATTAAGAGCAGAGGAGCCAACCAGCGCAGGGCAAAGCAGCCCGCCGGCTAGGCAGGCTGCAGCGCAAAGCGGGCAGCGTTCTCGGCCGGCTGGCCGGCCCTGCACACTTCTCTCTGATCTGACTTTCCATTCGTTCTTCACGCTTGAGGAGCAGGGACCTGCTGCCCACTCTTCTCCCACTCCTTCAGGCCCAGTGCCACTTCCTTCCCCAGGTCCTGGCCACTAAGCACTCTGGGGGCGATGAGGCATTTCTCCTGAGTCGGCCCCAGCTCTTTAACTACAGGGAGCACAGACTTAGGGCTTCATGTACCTCTCTCTCTACTCACTACAGTCAGGACCTGTGACCCCCAGTGAAGAGGCCCTGGGGTGAGGGCGGGGCTCCCACCAGTAGTTTGGATAGAGGCTTCAGGTCAATCTAGGGGGTGGTGGAAGTTATTTTCAAATGCTGAGATTTACTGAGGGTGGGTTCAGGGGACAACTGACCATGTACCTGGGAGGCCAGGGGACTCAGCTGGTTTTCCACAGTTGTCCCTTCCTATGGTCTCTCGAAAGTCACTTTTTACTGTCCTTCCAAAACACTCGCTCCTCCCCATGTTGAGGGCTGAGGGCACTGGCTTAAAAGGATACCCTGTGACTGCCCGGGCCGCGCCCCCTCCTAGACTCAGGATGGAACAGAGCTGGGGCCTTGGGGCTTTATACCTTACTCCTGAAGAAGGGCTTGGCCCCGGGCCCGCAGTACTCGTTGTAGATGAGCTTGAAGAGGAAGAGGTGGAAGAGGGTGATGAGCGAGGCCACGCTGAACCAGAAGAGGAAGGGCAGCCCGGGGTCCTGCTGGGCCATGTGCTCGTCGTGGGCCAGGATGGCCTTGAGGTGCAGCGTGTGCCGCAGGTCCTGCAGGTGTGTGAGGTCGGTGGAGATGTACAGCAGCGGCGTGATGGGCTGCGTCACCATGACCGAGAACGTGTGGCCCTGGGGCGCCGAGGTCAGCTCCACGGGCTCGTGCAGGCAGCCCGCTTCGCAGGCGTAGATCTTCGCGGGCTGGCCACGCGACTCCACGGACACGTGCAGGTACGGCTTGCCCTCGGGGTCGGCCAGCACGGCCAGGTCGATGTGGTCACTCTTGTAGCGGATGCCGTGCAGGGCGTAGCTGTTGTGCAGCACGTCGGGGTCGGCCTGGAACTGCAGGTGGTTCTCGGTGAACTGCAGCCCGCCGAAGCTGAGCACCATGCCTTGCAGGAGGCCGGGGGCGCCCGCCTTCACCAGCCCCTTGCAGCCGCGCTTCTGCAGGGTCAGCTTCCACAGGTCGGCCAGCTGCAGGATCTGCTGGACGGAGGCCAGCCAGCCCGGCCACAGGTTCTCGGCGTGCATGGTGGCGTGGCCGCTGAAGCAGTGGTCTTCGTAGCTCAGCATCGATTCCAGCTGCTCTCGCTCCCTGTGGCTCAGGTTGGGGCTGAGAAGTGGCGCTGGTGAGCAGGACAGCATGTAGTAGAGAGTCAGGTTCACGGTCAGGCCCGACGGGGTGTGGGCATCCGTGATCTTCTTCATTTCCACACCTGCAACGCCACAAAGGCTGAAGGTTAAGGAGGCACGGCATGGTCAGGAGGCTGAGGTTACGAACCAGACCAAGAGCAGCAGACACGCAACGCTTTTGTCACGGGATGCAAATGGCAGTTCCAGTCTTCCGCACGTAAGGGAGAAAGTCATGCTGCCTGGCTGCCTCACGTGACCAACTCGAACCCTGTGGGCCTGAAACCTAAAATCCTGTTAAAAGGCACTGGGGCCTCCTGCCAGAGCCCAGAAGACTACACGTGTAGCCAGGACTTGGAGCCAGCCCTACGGCGTTGAGTCAGAAGTCCAGGCCCCACCCCTGAAGTCATCAATGCCCTGGCCAGCTGTGGGCTTCTGTCCCCTAATGTCTGTCTCTCCAGTCCTGTAACTTTTTACGTTCTACCTGAACACAGGATCGCCCAAATTTGTGTGACCTCTAGACTCAACCAGCTACTCACCCACTTGGTGTCCCCACCTGGATGTCTGATGGGCATTTTGAACCTGACATGGTTGAATTCTTCCAGCTCCCAACCTATCCTTGCCCAGGTTGTCTCCAGATACCTGCTCAAGCCCTCCCCTAAAATTCAGGAGTCACCTTCAAGTTCTCACTTGCTACAGCCGGTCCTTGGAAAGTCCTGGCAGCTCCACCTCAAAAAGTACCAGAATCCATCCTCTTTTGTCTCCATGGTCACAAATCTGGTCCCAGCCACCCTCCTCTGTCCCCTGGGCTCCTACAGAAACCTCTTATCTGGTTTTCACACTCTGCCTTTGACCCCATAGTCTATACTCTGCATACAGCAGCCAGAGGGATCTTGAAAAAATGCTTCAAATAGCGTCTCTACCCTGCTTTCCATCCCACTTGCAACAAAGCTCACTATTCTCACCGATGTCTTTTAAGACCATTTAGGATCTGCCCATCACCAACCTCCCATCTGCCCTCACCTCCCACTACCGTCCCCCTTGCTTGCTAATTGTCAGCCACACTGGCCACTCGACCAAAGCTGCTGCTGCCTAGGGGCTCTGCCCTGCTTGCTCCCTTGCTATTCAGGTCTCAGCTTAAGTGTTTCCTTTTCAGAGAGGCCTCCCTGGCAACTGGGGCCAGAGAGGCTCCGCCCCACCCTCACACACTCTTACCGCCCCCCACTTCCTCAGCCCCCCACGTCCTCATGCGAGAACAGACCCTGACAGAAGCATTTAATACTTGTTGAACAAATTAAAGACTTTTTATTATATGTGCTGCCGAAGGGAGAACTAATTAAAGACTCTGAACAACTATTAATAAATACAAGCAGGGGAAGCCAGGATGGCTCAGTGGGTTAAGCGCTCACTTTGCAACGCCAGGGACCAAGAATCGAATCCCGGCCCCGGCCCATGAGGAACCATATGCTGAGCTGGGAGCTCCCCCAGTTCAGTTCTCTCCCTGTCTCTGTCTTTGTATCTCTCTCTCTCTCTCTCTCTGTCAAAAAAAAAATAAATAAAATAAATAAATAAATAAACACAAGCATATGATTTTAGACTACCCTGTTTCCCCGAAAATAAGAGTGTCTTACCCTGTTTCCCCGAAAATAAGACAATGTCTTATATTGTTTTGCTCCCAAAGATGCGCTAGGTCTTATTTTTGGGGGGATGCCTTATACATATTTCAGCGAGAGGCAAAACTGTAAGTAGGTCTTATTTTCGGGGGATGTCTTACTTTCGGGGAAACACAGTAGAACCCTGGAAATCAAAATCTCTCTTATCTAAAATAGGGCTTTCTTTTCTTAAACTGTGGGGGGGGGGGGGGCGCAGGGGGCAGGGAGAAGTGTTCATTTGACAGGTGCATCCCACTTGCTGAAAGAGATCCCATCATGTCCCACCAGCCACAACAGCCAGGGAGCACACCTCAGCCTCGGAAGATGTCAAAAGAGCCCAAGCTTGTCACCAGTCAGCCTGGAGAACTGAAAAAAGACTGGGGACCAGCCAGGCCTCTCTCCGCCTGCTAGTTTATCCTTTACGAATAGACCTCCAAAACCACTCTGCTCCAATCAGGCCTCACCTACAAGACCTACCCTTTGCGCTCATTCTTTCGTTAGTCTCATAAAAGCCCTCTGAGGTAGGTGCTACTATCCCAAGGTCACATGATACCAAGCGGTGGAGCAGTCAGCCCCAGGTCAACCAACAAGCCCAAGTTTTCATCACCCCACCGCTCTCCCATCAGTGCCGCCTCCTCTGAAGGGCATCTCCAGGGCGGAACCTGTTCATCCTGGTGCGAGGTGTGGACTATGAACCAAGCACTTGCCAGGCCTCACCTGGGCTGAAGAGCTGAGCCCAGAGGTGCTGGTGGTCCTGCAGCAGCTCAGCGGCAGGCATCTCCAAGAGCTCCAGCATTTCCTTCCGTGCCAAGTCCTGCAGCGCCTTGAGCTCCTTGGCTGCTTTGCTCTTGAGCACCTGGGGGTTAACAGGGCCTGAGACATGCACCACCCACAGCACCGTCTCGTCTAGCTGCGTCTTGGGAGCCACTTGGAGCCGGTTCACTAGTTTCTTGGCGGCCACCACCACCAGGTGCACCAGTCCTGTGGGAAAAGGCGGGGAGCGGCCGGAGTAGAGGAGGAACTGATGGTCTCCGACCTTCTCCAGCGTACTGGTGAAGGCCCTGGGGAGCGGGCCAGCGGTGGGCCCCACAGTCTGCAGCGTGGCCACGCGCTCCGTGGGGTTGTTGAGCTGGATGCGCTGTAGATAGACGTGGGGTCGGCCCCGGTGCGCCAGAAAGTCCTCTTGCAGCAGCACGCAGTCGCGGCCGGATCCAGTGCTAAGGCCGGAGGCCGAGTCCGGCCCGGGGGCCGCGGCCGCGGCGCCGGGACCCGGGGTCCCGAGCTGCAGGCAACGCACCCGGCGCAGCAGCCCTTCGCGCAGCAGCAGCACGGACTCTCTAGCTTCGGCAAGTGCGTTCAGCGGGCGCAGCTGCACGAAAGGCACGAAGTCGGGCGCCACGGCGGGCTCCCGCTCTCCAGGGGTTACCCACAGCCGGTTGGCAGCCACGTCCAGGGCCAGGAAGCCGTTGGCCACCAGGGCCGGCACTCCAGGGCCCAGCGGCACAGCCTCGCCGCGCTCCCGCAGGCCGCGCCAGGCGCGGGTGGCCGCCTCCAGGCAGGCGGAGGGCTCGGCCGCGCCGGACTGGCCGCCGGCCCAGGGCAGCAAGTGCAGGCCGCCCGCCGCCCGCCGCGCTCCGGAGCCCCCGAACCACAGAAGCACCAGCAGGAGGCCGAGCAGGCCGAGCAGGCGGCGGGCCCAGCTGCTCGACAGCAGTCCCGGCAGCCCCTTCAGCCGCTGCTGCAGCCACATCGGGCCGCCGGGCGCGCGGGGACGGGGGCGGCCGCCGGGCCCGCCGCCCAGCCCACCAGCCCGGCCGCCCGCGCCTCACTCTCAGGACCGGACCGCGGCGCCCCCTCCGGCCCCCGTCGCAGCCGCCGCAGCAGCCGCCACCGCCGCTTCCTCTTCTCAGTCGCCTCAGGCCGTCAAACAACGCCAACCGTCAAGCGCCACCGACTCTTTTGCGACAAATGGGGGCAGAGGGAGGAGAGAAGGGCGGGCCAGAGAGAAAGGGGCGGAGTCACAGCGAGGAACGGACAGGGCGCTCGTGGGCCAGGGCCACGCGTACCCGGCCCTGCAGAATGGAGGGAGGAGAGAGGTCGAGCGGGCACTGGAAGCCTCCAACTCACTTGTAAAAAAAAACCCCCCAAAACGCAGGAGCCAGCCAAGCCCAGCACATTTTGAGCCCAGTCTGCTAATGGATTCAACAGCCCTAAGATTAAAAAATATTAATAAAACTTATTTTTTCCTGTAACTATTACGATCCTCAGTGCAAAAAGAGGACAGTACAGAAATTTTTTAAAGGAAAGAAAAAGAAAAAAGGGGGAAAAAAATAACCACTCTAAACTAGACTTCCCTGTCTGGCTGCATCTATAGCCGATGGGGCTCAAATTTGGCCTAGGACTGTCCGTTTCCCTACCACACCAAGTCGTCTTCATGTCAACCCTGCGCTTTAACTTATTAAATAACGTAAGACACTAAAGTCTCAGAATTTGAAAATGCCTTTATTTTATGAATCATCAATGCAAAAGAGAAATTTTGCTTTGTTTCTGGGGGCCAATTTCAATATGAAAACAGGGATGGACAATGGAGTGATTGTTTCCATTTGGGCTTAAGGACATTCCATAGCCAGACAGTGCTTCCCAGTTGTTGAGAATTAAACGGTCATTCATTCGAGGTGGCTTCTTGTGGGCTGTGAGCAGACAGAGATGTGTTTGCGGAGTTCCGGGGCCAGCACCCTGTGATGAGGTGCCTGTCCTGATCCTCCAACAGTATGCCTACCCACCCCCCCCCACCACCAGGTTATTATCAAAGCACAAACACAAAACTCTTAATTACCACAAGGGAGTTCACAAAACCCATAGAATATGAATTCATCCAGACCCTACCCACCCAACCCCTGAAGGAGGCAGAAGTACTTGGGAGGCAGTGAGGTGGCAGCAAAGGACCAGACCAAACTTGATTCCACCTGTGAAATGGGGATGACTCTCTCTTTTTTGTTGTTGTTGTTCAATTTATTGAGGTGACATTAATTGATATCAATTACATCGTTTCCAGGTGTACAGTTCTACATTACATTGTCTATTGCATTATATGGTCACCACCCAGAATCAGCTCACTTTCCTCCCCCCACTCAGGTAACCACTAAACTATTGACTGTGTCCATGAGTCTTTGTTTCTTTGTTCCTTTCAGTTTTATATTCCACCTATAAGTGAGGTCATATGTTTCTTGATTCTTTCATTCTGACTTATTTTGCTTAATAAGATGTTTTCAAGGTCCGTTCATGTTGTCACAGATTGCTGTATTTCATCTTTTCTTATTGCTGAGTAGTATTCCATTATATAAATGTATCTCTCATTTTTCTTTTTTTTGAGGAATAAATAAGTTAATGCAGGTAAAGCAAGCAAGGTGCATGACACAGGTAAGTGCTCAGTAAAATATAACCCAGATTTATTTATTTACTTTTTACTACTATAAACATCCATGTAATAGGCATCCATCTTGGCCCACTTGGGTGAATGTTCCTGGGGGATCTGAAAGCAGATCCCTAAGTCAAAGGGAAGACTCATATTCTTGCTCTTAACCCCCTCACCATGGTCAAACACACCAGGGGGAGGAGACTCACAGCTAAGGGTTAGTAACAGCCACAACAAAGCTAGGGGGTGAAGAGTAAGGACCTAGCATCACACTGCCTGGGTTTTGAATTGCGACCTTCTCCCTTGCCAGCAAATCAACCCATTTCCCTGGGCCTCAGTTTATCCATTAAATGGGGCTCATGAGACAGAGTAGGATTGTTCTGAGGCTCACATTGGATAAAGACATGAAGCATTTAGCATAGTGCCTGGCTTAAAATAACCATTCATTATTTAATTTATTTTTACTAGGAAGCAGATACACATGTACATGGTACAAAATTCAAAATGTGCAGAAGAGTGATGAAGAGTGGCAAGGGTACCTCCCTCCTGGGGCCCCAGCCAATCTATTCCTCTCCCCATTGCCACTGGTTCCTTGGATATTCTTCCAGACTTTCTATTCATTTACAGATGTATACACATACAGTATATCTATATTTTTTATTTTACAGAAATTGTAGCAGATGATGCACACTTGCATCTTTTTTCACTTAGGGGAACAGCTTGAAAATTCTGCTTCTACTATGATTTATTAATAAAGGGGACTAAATGCCAGTGGGGCTAGCTGATGGGTGTAAAGGGGGAGGGGGCTGAGGGCCAGCTGACAGCCCCTCTGGCAGCACCAAGTGTGGCTGTCCACTGAGGCCATAGCTCTGGCTCAGGGCCAAAAAGGACAGGGACAAAAGAAGAGAAGCAAAGTGAGAAAAGCCCCAGAGGCACTGGACAACCGCCCTCTAGGCCAGCTGTCCCAGGAAAGCAGGGCCCTGCCCCTTTAACTGAGCACAACACGTGCTGCACGTACAAGGAGCAACATCTGGGCAGCAGCCACCCCTGGTTAAAGAGACAGGCTCTCGATGAACCTTGGACTGGGTTCAAATTCTAGCAATCTGATGAAGGGAGCAGGCAGGAAAAAGATACCAAAGGAGTGGAGGGCAGTCTTCACCAGGGTGAATCTTTTCTCCAGGGGAGGACAGCAGCTTTCAAGGTTTGTTCCTGATTTGCAAGAACTCTAGGGATCTGGGTCATGGGAACCCCACTGCCCAAGGATGTATTTTCTGTTCACAGAAAATCACCACTGAAGTTCTCCTTGGGTACCAGCAAGTGGGGAGTCAGAGCCAGGTTCCAAAGCTGCCTCCCTTACTGTGGTTCCTCATCAGCTGTGTGACTTTGAGCAAATTGATTTACTTCTCTGAGCCCCTGTTTCCTTATTTCACAAATGGGGCAATACTGCCTAATTTGAAGAGCTGTTGCGAGCAAGGAATGAAACAGAGCTTTGAAAATTGAACCTCCAGGAGGAAATGGAGAGCATACTCATCTTCCCATTTCTTCCTGGAATGGTCTGGAATCTCAGTTTGCAGCCTCCTGAATTCAAAAACATCCGGTGGATTCTGGCACCAAGTTCTGTCCCCAGCTGCTGAAACTCCCCGACCTGAGTCCCAGTTGGGTGGTAGAGGCCCTGGATTGTACTCACGCCCCTACTCTTAACTTGCCTTGTACCTGGGGCTTGCTACTGGGCCCCTCAGGGCACCACTTCTGCCATCTGTACAATGAGTAAATCTCTGTATCATGACATGATCTCCCAGGTTCCCAGGGATTGCACCTACCTTCTAAAAATAGCATGGGTTGGTTTTGTTTGCTTTGTACAAATAGTATATAGTCATTGTAAAAAAAAAATAAAAATTCTAAAAACAATGAAAAAAAATATTACCTGGCAATAATATTTTTGCAATAATATTATATAAATATAAATACTATATATATGAAGTCCCACCACCTAGAAATAGTCACTCTAAACATTTGGCTGTCATTATCTTTTTCATTATTATTGTC
This sequence comes from Craseonycteris thonglongyai, assembly GCA_004027555.1. NCBI lineage: Eukaryota > Metazoa > Chordata > Mammalia > Chiroptera > Craseonycteridae > Craseonycteris > Craseonycteris thonglongyai. Next base: position 79,269 of record PVKE010001051.1, read on the forward strand.
TCTATGCATTGTGTCTCTAAGAATATATTTTTATTGAGTGGGGTCAGACTGTGCAGACAGCTTCTTCCACTAAACACCATCTTGGAAGTGTGTCCTCTGTGTAGAGCAGTCTTAGGCACTGCTGATTTATTTCCCAGCACCTATGCATGGCCTGCTTTATGCTGGTCTTTGACATGCATGGCATTCCTCCTCCCTTGACCCTTTGCTCCCCTTGGGGTAGGGATGAGGGAGCTCCCTCCCACCAGGGTTGCACCCGCTGCCCATTCCTCTGGAGCCTACACTTCTGAAAAGAGGCCCCTGGATCTCTGTCTGAAGGTCTCTTAGAAGGAAGGGAGGGTTTTTTTCCCCCAGCGATGGATGCCCCTGGCTGACTTCGGCTCCTGAGTCCTGTTCTAGATAGAGATCCTTGAGTTGATTGCTGGGCACTAAGAAGACCCAGTCTATGAAGAGGCCCTAAACAATTCATTTCATTCACTCATTCATTCATTCATTTGTTCGTTCATTCGTTCATTCATTCATTCATCAATGAGACCTCAGGAGCAAGTCCTTACTTGACTCAGTGGTTTTCATCGTCTCCCAGGGACATAAAGGCTAAGGTGACCAGACGTCCCGCTTTTGGCGGGACAGTCCCGATTTTTAACAATTTGTCCCACGTCCCTCGGCGTTTTAAAAAAGTCCCGATTTTTGGAAAGAATGCACGACAAGCTAGGGAACCGTGGGAGATAGACCCAATTTTTAATCAAGAACCCCCTCCCCTCCGGTCAATGGTGTCCCGCTTTACCGATGTTAAAATCTGGTCACCTTAATAAAGGCAGATTAGGTGCCCCCTCCCCCTTATTTATTTATTTATTTTGGTGCGGGGGAGATGCTGCACATTCTGCATTTCCAGCAGCCAGGAGGGTCTCAGCAGTGGCGTGGATGCCTCTGAACACATTGCTACCCACCCGTTGCCACTGGGGGTCCGGACTCTCACTGAGCCCCTGGATTTGGGGAAGGACTAATGAAATTCCAAGAGCTGAGTCTTAACTGAGGGCTTGTCACCAGGCAGTTCTAAATGCACGACAGGTAACAATGCTGTTAACCCGTGCAAGACCCAATTAACAGGTGCTATTATAATGCTCACTTCTCAGGCGGGGAAACTGAGGCCCACGGTCATTGGATACCGTCAAGCCTCGGCACCAAATGTGGTTTATAGACATTGTTGTCTGGCCCTCCTCTTTCGGGTAGGGAAGCCCCTCGGAGCAGGGCGAGAGGAGGGCGGGCCGGCGGAAGGACCCAGGAGAGGGCGCCGCTCCTACGTGGAGAGGCCGCCGTGGGGGCGAGTCTAGGGGAAAGCCCTTCCCCCCGGGAGAAGGGCGGTGCGACACCGCCCCCAGGGCGGGCCCAGTGCGTGGCAGGGGGACCGCCGGCCTCGCCGCCAGGTTTCCGGCCTGCGAGCACCGCTGGGCAGCAGGACGCCCCCAGACCTTGGCTATGCGGCCCCTGCTGCTCCTGGCCCCTCTGGGCTGGCTGCTGCTGGCCGAAGCGAAGGGCGACGCCAAGCCTGAGGGTGAGGGCGCCGGCCGGGGTGGGCAGGGGGCCCGGGCGGGGCGGGGGCGAAGGGCCGGGGGCTGCCTCCGTAAGGAGTTTGCCAGGGCTTCTGGGTTCGGGCTACTCTCCACTGACTTCTGATGACTTGGACAAATCACTTCCCCTCTTGGGGCTATGGTTCCCACATTCGTGCATTCTGGGAGGGAAGGGACTGCCTAAGTACCACTCAGCACCCGGAGGGACAAATAATAATAGCACTCATAACAGTTACAGTGCTTACGATTTGTGGAGCACTTACTCTGGGCCAGGCCTGATGGCCACCCTCCCATGTGCGGTTTTTTATTATCCCCATTTTTCAGCTGGGCAAACTGAGGCTTCAGAGTTGATTCACTTGCTCAAGGTCACACAGCTTGTGGGCCTGGAAATCAAGCTTAACACCCCAGTAAACCACAGGGGTGAGAGGTTGCTGGGTGGGGTGGAAGGGGTGGCTCACATTGCAGAACTGTTGGCACTTCAGCCCTGTCCTCTGTGGTCTGCTCTGCCTGTCTGGTGGGCCTTACTCTCTCCAGTTTGCCCATGAGGAAACAGGCCCAGACAGGCGCCATGACTGCCCAGGGTTTTCCAGTCCTGGAAGTGGCTGCTCCTGGGTCTGTTGGGCTCCGGGTCTAGTGCTTCTTCTGTATCCTCAAGGCAAGTGGGATTTCACAGTGAGCCCCACTTCCTGAGTGAGTGGTACTCTCCTGAGCCCTCCCTGGGCCACCTCCCAGGAGGGCACAGTCTCAGGGAAGCAGAGATGAACTATTCACACCTTCCATGATACTGTTCCCTGGCCCCAGTGTCTTAGAGATCTGGGAGCTGGGGGTGGTGGTTTAGCAGGTCCTTGTACCGGGGGAACGGATGGGAACCACCATTTCTTGAATTTTTCTGTTGTGTGTAGTTGTGCCCAAGGCCACACTGTGGTACAGCCAGTGGTGCTTGATCTCCATGAGGCTTGTCCCAGTTTGCAAAATAGGTGTCATAGTACCTCCCTGCTAGAGCTCTTCAAGAGCGCCGTGGAACGAGGCCTGTTGGTGAGAGTTAAGACTTCTGGCCCAGCACTTCTAGCTTTCCTGGAGTATCCCAGCAGGGCAGTAAGACAGGTCAAAAAAATCCAGTGAGCGAGGTGCTGAGCACAGGACTGGGCTGATAGTGTGTGCTAAGGGCCTGTGGCCTGGATCCACTCATTGGCTGGGAGTCAGGAAGCCTATAATAGCCACCTTTATTTTTCCTCGGCCTCTCTTTGCTCTGCTTCTGTTTATGTGAACTCCCTCCACCCCAGACCATCCCATAAGAGAAACTCTAGCCGCCCCCATAACGAAGCCTGGAGAGGTGACTCAGAGAGGGATTGAATCAGTGATAAGGCTTCAGGTGCCCTGACATCCAGCTGGAAAGGGACAGAGTAAACACAATGCAGCCACCACAGAAGGTGCAGGCTTCAAGGTGTCACTGAGATGCTCCAGGAGAGGCACCTAGTAGATAATAAGCATTCATTGATGGAGAAAAGATAGCCGATCTCCAGGCATGGAGCTAATGTCAAGCCCCTCAAGTTGGGAGTCTGTGCTTCCCTTGCTCCATTCAGACCCTTTGAATAAGTAAGGCATCATTAGCCCCATTTTGCAGCTGGGAAGACCGAGGCCCTGAAAGGTGACACACCTGGTTGCAGGTTGCCACAGCTGGTTGAAGGTAGAGTCATTGACTGGGACTCAGACCCATTGTTTATTCCTGCAAACCCGTCCTTGGGATGGGGGTGGGGGGAATGTTGCCTGGAGGAGCCTGCCCAGACCCAGCTGAGGTGGGACCCTCAGCCTGCTGGCCCGGAGGACAGAGTGGGATGATAGTTTTTCCTGTAAGCCTTGCCCAAGCAGCCCCCTGACTGGTGTCAGGGAGCGGGCACCCCAGCAGCCCCCAGATGGGCCAGCTCCTTCCCTCCCCTGAGCCAGGACTCCCAGTCCAGCACCATGTGGCTGGGGGATGGGGCAGCTGCTGAGGAATGCTGCCTTGAGGCAGGTGTAGGGACAACACTGTGTACCCCTCTGGGGCACAGGGAGGCCTGGGTTGGGGCAGGGGATTTGCTACAGAGACTTGAGGGGATGGTGGGTGGAGATGCCGTCTGCCACTCATCCACCTTTCATCTGAACACGTGTGGGTGTGGCACGTGGAAAAAAGGATGGACAGTTTTCACTTTTAGGGGGCTCTCAATCTGGGGAGGGGAACACAGTCTGATGGAGACAAAACTCTGCTCATAGAGCCCTGTGCCTGACAGAAGAGACATTTGCCCATCTGGGGGGAGCCCCGAGACCAATGTGGGGACAGAAAAAGGCCTTCAACAAAGCAGCATCCAAACAAGCAAATTTCCATAGAGCTGAAGGGGCACAGAGCCCAGACTCCCTGTGGTCCTCTCTCCCTTTTGTAGAGGCTTCTAGATGATCCCTCTTTCTCCCTGGCCTACCTTTTCCTAAAGGCCTTGGCATGGAGCCAGAAGGACCACGCAGAGCCCGGCGCTGCTAAGATCTGAGGCTCCAGGGATGGCAGCTGGGCTTGAGTGGGGGCTCCGGGTCATGCTGTTCCATGGCAGGGAATGGAAATGTCCCCGGAGTCATGGCAGGCTGGCTGGCTGTGTATGAGTCAGGAGCGGGGAGTCTAAGGAAGCCTGAAGCTGCAGAAATGAGTGGGTGGCCAGACCCCTTCTCCTGCCTTTGCGCTTGACCCTGTGCATGGCTTCCAGTCAAGCCAGTGTGAGCAGGCGGGGGGAGGAGCTTCATTCATTCCCAACTCCCCAGAAAGCAGACTGGGTGTGTCATGATAGGGCCTTGAGAGCCAAGGCCACACACTGACCCTCTGGTCCCTTGCCTGGGCGAGCACGCCTGGGGGCAGCGGGGACATCAGCCAGAGCACAGTGAGCTCAGCCTGATTTCTGTGCCTTCTCTTAGGACCCCAGAGAGGTGTGTGCACTCCCCCAAGTCTCCCAGGCTCAGCCTCTGGGCCTCTTTCCTGCTCTCAGGGACGGCTCCTCTCCATCCGTGACCCCCAGCGCAGCACCTGCCCACGCACAGATCGCTCCCTGTGACAAGAACGTACTGTGCTGAGCACTTTACGGACATCAGCTCATGTAGTCCTCACAGAGTCTGGAGAAAGTTACATTATTGTTATAACTCCCATTTTGCAGATGAAGGAAGAGGCACAGACAGGCTAAGTTACCTGCCCAACAAGCTCTTTGCCACTCCACTGGGCTGTCTTGTTTATCTCTGCTGAGCCTGGATTAAGGGTCATATGTCTGGAGAAACCACGGTTGGACTTTGAGCAGCAGGTCCGGAGGGCTGAGAGCTCTGGGTGTCCCTCGGGCTCTGGCCTCGGCCCCAGGTGGCCGCTGGACCAGACAGAAAGCAGGTGGGTGGGGCCTGGGACTCCATGTGGAAGCCCTGTGGGTTGCCCAGCCCTCTGGCCAGGCTCCAGGGAGCCCAGAAAAGACCTCCCCTGGTGACCGGAGCTCGGCGCCCACATGGCCAATCTGAGAGAAGGCGGCTGGCAAGGCTGGGCTCTGTGTTCGGGTGGGAGGCCCAGCACTGGGGATTCTGGACCGGGAAGTGGTGAGGTGACGAGCATGGGCATTAGGAAGTCCAGCATTGTCCCTTCTCACTTCGAGACTCTGTGGCCTCAGGCAGGTTATTGAGCCTCTTCATGCCTCAGTTTCCTCACCTGTAGAGTGGGGATAGAAGTACCCACTACTGCATAGGATGCTGATAGTTAATGTGACAGTCAATGTAGCACACTTCCCACAGCGTGGGGTTTCTAGTAAGGGCTTAACCTCTGGCAGTGCTTGGCAGCACTTCCTAAGGGCAAACAGTGCATACAGGCCCAAGTCACACTGAGTCCCAACAACGTTGAGAGAGAGAGGGAGACCAAGGAAATAAAGACACAGCAAAAGGAGAGGGAGCAGGCTTATACCATGACAGCAACTGCTAGGCACCCTGACACTGCACAGGCTGTGGATGGAACAGATAAGGGGATGAGATTAAGGAGGGCTTCCTGGAGGAGGTGGCCTGGGACCTCTTCAGGGGAAGGGGTGAGTTTTGCAGGCAGGACAAGGGAATTGAGATGCAGCCTCACTTCATGCAGGCAGTTTCATGGGGGTGTAGAGAGGTGATGTCAGGGTCCCTTGGGGAGGGGTCTGCCTTGGGTTCTCTTGCTGTGAACCTCCTCCTAGGCTTCTGCATTGGAGTTCAGGGTCAAAGAACCAGGGGCTGGATTGGGCCAGGGGTTTCCAAATGTGGCTGACATCAGAAATCCTCTGGGAAATGTAGAAAAAAAATCCAGACTCCTGGGCCCATCTCAGACCGGGGGCCCCAGAGTCTGAATTTCACAACTTCCCTTGTGATGTTGATTTGCAGGCAGGTTTGGGACCCTCTGGACTGAGTGCTCTCGTGGGGTTGTCAGCCAGGGAGGCAGGCCCTGTGTGGCTCAAGGAACACAGGATTTGCTAAGGACCCATTGAGGGTATATGGCTGCAACCAGGGAAACAGAAGAGACAGGCTGGGCAGGAGGACGGTGGGCGTGTGGGGAGGGTCTGGCTTAGCCTGGGCCCCTCCCCTTTACCTCAGCTAGACTGGCTCCTTAGATGGAGAGACAGACATCCGGCCAGTGTGCGCAGAGGTTAGGAGTGGGGACTCTGTCTAAATCCTGGTGCTGACACTTCCTAGCTCCCTTGGGCAACTTACTCATCATGTCTGAGCCTTGGGTTGTAAAAGGGGTTAGTACAGGGGAAGTGCTTAGAACAGTGCAGCTACAGAAAGTGTTCAATAGAGGACAACCGAGGTTATTGTTATCTGGAAGCAGAAATCTGAAAAAGGAACCTCAAGACACACCCGTTGTCCCCACCTCCCTTCCCCCACTGCCTGACCTCAGGAGTCCCTGATCCAATGGAGATTCCAGAATCTCATACAGACACATGCTGGCTTTTTCCACCCATGAAATGTGACACTCTTCCTGTCTCCAGTAGCTCCTGTGGACAACAAGAGGGCCTCAGAGCAAGCAGCTCTGCCTCTCCTCACCTGTGTGGGGGACTTAACCATCTTGGCAGGAGTGAGGGGGAACCCTTCCCCAAGGGCAACAGCACCCCATTTTTTCCCTAGACCCCTGGGTCAGGCGGTGAAGCTTCCTCTCTCCACACCTGCCTAGTGAATCCACCGCCTTCTTCCCCGGGTCCCTGGGCCCACCCTGAGCGCTAGGACAGCAGGTTGCCCGCTGCTTAGCCAGCCCTGCCAGGCTGGTTCCCTTTGTTCTTTTGGTTCAGGCTCCTCCTGACTTCCTGGGGTAGGGATGGTGGGTGCCTTTCCTGCTTTTGCTGGCCTGGCCACGCCACTTGGTGGGTATGTTCACCCGGAAGAGTGTTAAGTTTTGGGCCCCAGGGAAGTAAGCCTTCCCCAGCGGAACCAGGATGAGTGCTGCAATGTGGGGTCCTGCCTCTGAGGGCTGGAGAGAGGGCAGGCGACATCTGAGAAGGCTTCGCAGAGGTGGTGGCAGGGAAGAGGTGTCACTGTCACAGGCCTTGGGACCTGGTGGAAGGTTAGAGTCCTGGTGGGAGGAGGGCCCACTCAGTGGAGGGAATAGGACATCAGCAGGCTGATCAGCGAGGGCCTTGAATGCCAGAGCCAGGCATTCGCTTCCCACTAATCAGCACCTGTAACAGCACATCGTATGTGCCACCGTCCCAGCGCGGATGTTGTAAGCCTGATCTCATGGAATTAGTCCATCAGCTCTGGGAAGTAGGTACTGTTATAAATATCCCTATTTTACAAGGAGCAAATGGAAGCTCAGAAAGGTCAGGGACTTGCCCAAGGTCCCACGGTTGGTAAGGAGCAGCATTAGGATTCTGACCAGCCAGGCTAGCAACAGAGCCTTCACTTCTCAGAGGATGCATGCAGCCTCAACGTGTGGCCTGGGAGGGGCCCGAGAGAGGTCCCCTGTTTAAAAAGTACAGGATTGGCCAAAGGCCAGGATTTGAAGTCAGTTTCTACTCCGAGCCGACGCTCATTGGTTCTCATGGTTTTGGGGGAATCCAAGGATGAGTGAGGCTCAGCAAGAAAGTCTCTTAGGACTGATTAGCAATGTCTGCCCTGGGTGCAGGCCTGGACAGTGGTGGCCGTCCCTGGGCTAATATTTGACAGTGGCCAGAGAGGTCCTGCTGGTGTTCAGCATTCAGAGTGAAGCCTTCCGTCTGTCCTTGTGCCCGACCAGAGCCCCCTAAGCCAGAGAGACCCAGTCCCACAATGCAAGGTGCTCTGGATGCTGCTTGTCATGTTGGTCAGTTACCAAGTGGACAGAGTCCTGGAGGAAAACCAGGAGAGCCAGGTTACATCTGAGCTCTGTCACTAACCAGCTGAATGATCTTAGACACGTCCCTTCCTACCTGGGCTCTTGTCTGTAATGGATGTGAAGACACATCCTGTAGGATTTGATAAGAACAGGAATGGGAACAGTGACCTGCTCCTGCCTGTCCCCTGTCCTCATCCTCCATTCCCATTCTCTGTCCCTAGACAACCTTTTAGTCCTCACGGTGGCCACGAAGGAGACCGAGGGGTTCCGACGCTTCAAGCGCTCAGCCCAGTTCTTCAACTACAAGATCCAGGTAAGGGGCTCCCTGGGTGGGGCAGAGACGGCTGAGGGGTGGAGGGAGAGTCCACCCTTTTCCAACTGACTGGGGGCCACAGAGGAAGCTTCTGGGAGCCTGAAAGATGAGTTAGGAAAGGCAAGAGGAGGAAGAACAGAAAGTCCAGGAGTGGCTGGTGGGATAAGTGAGACTGCAGAGGTAGGTGGTGGTGCTCAATGTTAGTGTGCACGGGACTCACCTAGAGTGGGGTGGCGAGAGCAGGCCCGGGAACTGGCATTTCCACAGCTCCCCTCCAGGAATGTTTGGGGATGGTGACAGTCTGGAGACCTCACCTGTACAAACACTGCTTTAAAGAAACACCGGCTAATGCCCAATCCCTCAGTCTCATGGACTCGGTGTCTTCTGCATGTGGCCCGTGGGCTAAGCCTTGTACGGAGACATTTCTCCTTTGAGCTGAATGTCCTGAGGGCCTCCTTGTGTCAGGCACGATGGCAGACACTGGGGATGATGGACAAGACAGACCTTGTCACTGCCTGTATAGCTTGCAATCAAGTGGCATTAAGCCAGAAAGTAAGTTTATGAGCTCACATGAGTGAGGGTTGCAGCAGGGGTCTGCTTCAGACATAGCCGGATCCAGGGGTTCAGGCATGGTCAAGGCTTTGCCTTTTCATCTCTAGGGCCTGTTTGTTTTCATTGGCAAATGTGCTCTCTCTATGGTGGCAAGATGACCACCAGCTACATGCTCATGTGCCCCAGCTTCTCAACCTCAGCTGAAAACACAGCCTTCCCTTAGTTTTAATAAAACAGTCCCAGGGCAGACTGTGATAGGCTGTGCTTGGGTCACATGCTCAAACGCATGGCTGTGGGAGAGCATTCTGATTGGTCAGTCACAATCACATGACCACCTTTGAGGGGCCCTTCCCTGCAGGCGCTGGGCCTGGGGGAAGACTGGACTGGGGAGAAGGCGGCAGCAGCAGGTGGAGGGCTGAAGGTTCGGCTGCTGAAGAAAGCACTGGAGAAGCATGCAGACAAGCAGAACCTGGTCATTCTCTTCACAGACAGGTCAGTGGCGAGGAGCCTCCTGGGCGGGGCCCTGTAGCCAAGCTATAGAAGAATACTCTGAAGCGAGGCCCTCCCAAGACATCAGGAATGAGGGGTGACCACTCTGGCTAAGGTTGCAAGAGTTTTAGGGGGTCTGTGGACCCCAGGAAAGATCCTCTGGTGTAGCCCATTCCCATTCTTGGTGAAAGGTGGGTGAGGGGCCTGCCCAAGTATGACCAGCCCTGCTCTGAGTTTGAGAAGGGCACAGGTTACGGGGACCACCACTCTCCTTGGGTGTGGGGATCGGGGTGGATCCAGGTCTCCTGCCTGGGCCCTCACCGCACCCCTGCTCACCTCGGCCCCATCCCCCACTGGCTCTGGGCGCAGCTACGATGTGCTGTTTGCATCGGGGCCTCGGGAGCTCCTGAAGAAGTTCCGGCAGGCCAGGAGCCAGGTGGTCTTCTCGGCTGAGGAGCTCATCTATCCAGACCGCAGGCTGGAGGCCAAGTACCCGGTGGTGTCAGATGGCAAGAGGTTCCTGGGCTCTGGAGGTGAGCGGCGTGTGGCGGGGCCGGGTGGGCTCAGAGGGCTGCACCTGCTGCCTTCGGGAGGATCCCTGCCTCCCTCTTGCTTGACGACCACAGGGACGCCTCTCAGGTCCCAAGCACAGTGTCCTGAGCAGAACTCTGGGTTTTTTAACCCTAAGCCTATTCCTCCTGCAGCCTTCCTCATCTGAACAGCCGTGCATCTGCACACGGAGAAACCTGGGAGTCACCACGATTTCCCCCTTGTCCTCCCCCACCTCAGTCCTTTGAGAGTCACACCTGCTGCTACCAAAGCACCTCTCTTAAATCTGCCTTCTCAGGTCCACACCCACCACCTCCGTAGGCTGCTGGCCGTCTGCAGTATCTCCAAACTGCTCTGCCAGCCTCCACCCCCTTCCAGTCCACTCTCCACGCAGCAGCCAGGTGCAAATCGACACACATCACTCAGTGGCTCCCCATCGCACAGGGAAAAAACATCTGTACTTTATTCTGTATTTCTCTATCCAGCCACAGAAGGGGGATCCACCCCCAGCAGCCACTGTAACCCATGATTGAGAGAGTTAGCACAGTCCAGATGGCCTGGCCCTGCCCCAGGGGTAGAGGTCTCCCTGGGGCTGGGGGAGGGAGGGTCCTTCCCGGCCTCCCACCTTCTCCCATTTCCTTCTCTTCTCACCAGTCTGCCCCATAGTCAGAGACCCATGTGGGTTTTTCCCTCTAAACCCCCATGCACTGTGTGACGTTGGCCCAGCCACTGCCCATCTCTGGGCCAAGTTTCCCATATAACTGTAGAAAGGGGGCTCTAAGCCTGTGTCCCACCAGCTCAGCTCTCCAGGGGCTCCTGGTCTAATCCATCCATTCACTCCTGATCTGGGCACCATTGATCATTTTCTCTGGGCTCAGTGGGAACTCATCGCCAAGCGACATTAACTGGCAGGCTGTTTCCAGCCTATAGACATTGTCTCTTCTCAATCTAGGAGGACTTCTGAGAGGAGGCAGGGCTTGTGGGTGAAAGAGTAGGAGGTAGATGAGAGAGGAGGCTGGGAAGAGGCCCTCGCTTAGAGGCTGGAAGCCAAGTGTCTGTCTGTGTCCCCAGGCTTCATCGGTTATGCCCCCAACCTCAGCAAACTGGTGGCCACATGGGAGGGCCAGGACAGTGACAGTGACCAGCTCTTTTACACCAAGATCTTCTTGGACCCAGAGAAACGGGTAAGAGGCAGTGGGCGGGGCTGGGGAGTCCTGGGTCCTGAGGGCCAGGCTGTACTGGGAACAGCCCTTCCAGGGCCTGAACCCTTGCACTGGTCTTGAAACTCCCATTTGTCCATCCATCAGTTCACTTATTTCCTTACTGAGCGCCTACCATGTGGGAGACCCCGTCAGGGGCAAGGGCAGTGACATGGTAGTGAACACAGCAGTTGGGGTCTCTGCTTTCATGGGCCCTCAAGTGGAGAGACAAGGAATCTACAACCTCATGTCAGATGGTGGTGATGGTGATGAACTGACAGACTGAGCTGCCCCTGCCCTGCTCCACGTGGGGGTCATTCTGGGAGGCTGATGAGAGCTTGTCTCCACGCCTGTGTGCAGGCAGGGATCACCCAGGGGAGTGGAGGTGGCAGAACCAGGCCAGTGCAGCCCCAGACCCAGCCAGGGTTCTCTGAGTACGTAGGAAGCTCAGGGAGTTCTTAGGGGTCAGGATTCCTGGATTCTGTCTTACTCACTGCCCCACCCCCATCCATGCTGTGCTGTGTGATCCAGGGGCAGTCACTTCCCCTGATGGCCTCGGTTTTTCCCATCCCCGAAATGATGAAATGGAGCAGCTGGGCCTGTGCAGTGGAAACTATGAACTTGATCTTCTTGTTCACTCAGTCCTTCCTCCTTCCCCTTTGCCTCCAGTGACATCACTTGCAAAAGCCCAGGGTCTAAACCAGGGGTGGCCCACCTTTTGGCTTCCCTGGGCCACTTTGGAAGAATGGGCTTGGGCCACACATAAACCACACCAACACTCACAATAGTTGATGAGCTAAAAAAAAAAAAAATTGCAAAAAATTTCATAATATTTTAAGGAAGTTTATGAATTTGTGTTGAGCCACATTCAGAGCTGTCCTGGGCCGCACGCAGCCTGTGGGCCGCGGGTTGGACAAGCTGGGTCTAAACCATGGAAATGGAGCTGCTTTATTTGGGGTGAGGGCTGAGTGTATAGTGTCCCCGGCTCGTTCTGGGCCTGGCCTAGGACTCCACGAGTCTTGAGGAAGCAGCATTATGCCACGGACTTCTGGGCCCGGCTGCCTGGGTTCAAATGCCAACTCAGCTACTTACTAGCTGTGTAACCTTGGGCAAGTTACCAGCCTCTCTGTGCCTTGTTTTTTAGACCTCTAACATGCAGTGGTGGTGGTAGTTTCTCTTGGGTATGTTGCATGGATTAAGTTAATTAATGTGTGTGTGTATATATATATATATTTAGAATAGTGACTGGCACTCAGTAAAGTATTAAAGAAGTCTATTATTATTATTATTATTATTATTATTATGGTTGTTGTTGTTAGTGGAATCAGCTGTTTCCTTAGATTCCTTCCAGTTCTGAGAGTCCCTGGTCCTGTGTGAAAGTAGCCACTGGACCAGTAGATCCCAGGGGTTTGGCCACTGGCTGGTCTCCCAGCTACCCTGATACCACAGGGCAAAGAGGATGTGGGGACAGGAAATGGCAGAGTTGGGAGGCAGGCTGCCCACCGTGGGTGTGATGGAGCCGTGTGCTCCGCCAGGGCCTGTCCCCGATGAAGCCCGATGCCCTCTTTCCTGCAGGAGCAGATCAATATCACCCTGGACCACCCCTGCCGTATCTTCCAGAACCTGGACGGAGCCTTGGGTGAGCAGCCCCCATGGGGCCGGGATCATGAGGGGTGGTGAGGAGGAGATGAGAATTCCAGGCCGGGTCTGAGTCCAAGGAGGTGAACGGGCTGGTTCCTCTCTGCCCGGTGTGCTGGGAGGTCGCCTGTCCCATCCCCAAGTCACCAGAGACCACCTGGGTGTCCTGGGGCGGAGCTGTGTCTCCGTGGGTGGAGAAAGGAAGGTCAGGAGGTCAGTCCACACAGCCCTCACAGGGCCACCCACCACAGTCCATACAGGACACCACTCGTCCTAGGAGGGCTGGGCCAGGCACATAGCACGCACCAACTCCTGCCCCACATCCCTGGTCCTTCCAGGTGAGCCTGCCTCACCTCCCACTGCCTTCCCGCCTCCCAGGTGAAGGCTTCCTGGCCTGGGAGGCGGGACTGACGTAGGGGGTGGGATTGGGGAGCAGAGAGGCCACAGGTGTCTTTGGGCTGACCCCAGGTCTGTGGCCGGTGATGACATTGCTACTATCTTGCCGAGTGACCTCAGGCAAGACACACACACACACACCTTGGGCCTCAGTTTTCCCATCTTTAGAAAAGAGAAGTTGGACCAGATCACTGGTTGGTGATTTTATGGGGTAAATGGACCCCTGTGAGGATCTGAGAAAAGCAATGGCTTTCCTCCCAGGAAGCTAAAGGAACATCGCATCCTTTTCCCCGTGGTTTCTGGGAGTTCATGAAATAGACTAAGAAGCCGGGTCCCGATCACCTCTTGGGCGGGTCAGGAGCTTTCACAGAGGAGCTCCCCTCACAGGCTCACCTACTACAAAGCCCTCCTTGGCCAGCATCTTCTCAGGCCTCTGAGAAAAAGCCCCCATGTTTCACAAATGTCAGGCAAGGCAGCTTCCTGTGTTAGGTGCAGACTAGTGCGGTCTGGGCGTGGGGATTAGGATCCTGCTGCAGGGGCTCTTTCCACCAGGACAGAGTCTGTCCCCTGCCCCGTCCTGGTCTCCTTGTGTGGCTGGCACGTTCGCAGTACTGCTCTGCATGCCTGTCTGGGCGGGCAACTCCTAGACCCTGTCCGTGGGGCGTGTCTGAGCTGTGTCTGGGACTGAATTGCTCCTGGTCTTCACTTTCTCCCATCCCCTGCTGCAGGCTCTAATGAGTAATCACAACAAAGGCTGGGGCTTATCTTGGAGAGGTGATGTGACTAGCCCAGGGGCACATCCTGCTTGCTGGGGGGAAGCTGGGATTGCGCCCAGCCTGTCAGCCCTTCAGCTTGGCCTCGGGTGTGACGCTGGATGGCACTGTGCTTTCTGACCCCCAGATGACGTGGTGCTCAAGTTTGAAATGGGCCACGTGAGAGCGCGGAACTTGCTGTATGACACCCTCCCTGTCTTGATTCATGGCAACGGGCCCACCAAGGTAGGGAGGGGCCCCAGACCCTGGGGAGAGTGGGAAGGGGCCAGAGCCCAATTCTGCTATCACATCTTGGGGTCAGGGCCACCTTCCTGGGCCCCCTGTGAGCTCACTGCCTCTGACCTCACATCTGAGTTCACTGAGGCACCTTCTTTCCTAACTGTGATGGTTGGTGATGCCCTGTCACCCTGCTGGACCACAGGACACACAGGAGGTCACTGTCCCCACCCAGGCCTAGGCTGGGCTGCCCCATCAGCCACACTCCATCACCCCAGGGTAGACGTGTTTCTGTTGAATGTTTGCACAAGGGCAGGAGGCCTAGTGAGCCATGAACAGGACGGACTGGTCCCCTGGCTCCTGGAGCTGCAGAAGGGCTTGGGGTATAGACCGGCCCCCGGGGATGACCCCGGGCTCACAGCACATTTCTCTGAGTGTGGTCCTCAGTCACCCGCCTCAGAATCACATGGAAGGGGAGGGTGTTACAAACAAGATGTTTTTTGACCCCACCCAAGAGTTGTTCAGTTGGATCTCTGCCGGGTGGGGCCCAGGAACCTGCATTTACAGGCACTCAGGAGATAACAGGTGAAGAAGCCACCCTCCCACTGCCCTCCCACTGAGCAGCATTGGTAATCTCCAGGGGGATGGACACTCTCCAAGGCCCACCCAAAATAAAGTCACATTCCTGCCCCCTCAGGGATGGCAGATGGCGGGGGTGTGGGCCCACCAGGGCCCCAGGGAGATGTGCCTTGGTGGTTGCAGGCAGGGGGGACTGGCGGGGTTCCTCTCAGACCCCGCGCCTCCCACAGCTGCAGCTGAACTACCTGGGCAACTATATCCCGCGCTTCTGGACCTTCGAGACAGGCTGCACTGTGTGTGACGAGGGCCTGCGTAGCCTCAAGGGCATTGGGGTAAGGCCAGTGGACACTGGGGGCTCCGTGCCCTGGGATGATTCTGGAAGAGACTCTGGTCTCTGGTGGGAGGTAAAGGGATCACCTCCCTGTCTGGGGTTCCATCTTCCTCCTCACCCAGCGCCTCCTCCTGGAAGCCTTCTCAGACTACACATGGCTCTAGCTTCCTTCCCCCAGATGCCACAATTCCAGTTTCTTCTGCCTGGTTGTTCAGGCTCTCCTGGAGCCCCTGCCCCATCCCATAAACCTTCCTTCTCATGTATGGCCCACTTCAAATCCCACAGCGGCCAAGCTGTCCCGACAGCCTGCCACCAACCGGTCCCCGTCCCCAGGAGGGACAGCCTCCTGCCTCCCTGCCAGTCCCTGCTCCCTGGCCCAGACCCCATTTCTGTTCAGTCCACACGCCTGTACCTCAGGTTCGGGATCCCTCAGGTCATCCTAGGGGCTTGGTGGCGGCTTCATGGCTGGACATTGCTGGACTCTTGTGCACGCGTCTCCCCTTGCAGGATGAAGCTCTGCCCACAGTTCTGGTCGGCATGTTCATCGAACAGCCCACGCCGTTCCTGTCCCTGTTCTTCCAGCGGCTTCGGCGCCTCCACTACCCTCAGAAACGGATGCGGCTTTTCATTCACAACCATGTGAGTAGCAGGGGCTTGGTGGGGTCGCCGTGTGGCTTGGGTCAAGGACCCAGCCTCACAAGGTGGCTTGAGATATCCGAGGAACTGACCGAGCCAGGCTTATCTGGGCTCAACGGAAGTGAGCAGTGGGCTGTATCCCCAAATCACTGGGTTGACTGGCTGGGCTTGAGTCCCAACATCGCTTGCTTAGGTTGGCTGTGTGACCTTGAGCATGTTGTTCAACCTCGCTGAGCTTCAGTTTTCTCAGCTATTAGATAGGGGTAATAATAGCGCTGACTACACAGAATTGCTGCGAAGGTTAACCAGGATGACACATGAAGCACATAGAAGGGTGCCTGGCGCATAGGTAGCATGTAGTAGGTGCTCGTGGCATAGGCAGCACATAGTAGGTGCTCATAGCTGTCGTCATTTTCATTATTTTCCTCCCAGCCCCAATCAGATCCTCATAATTTGAACTGGTGAGAGTCACACTGGTGTTCATGCCTTGAGTATCTTTTGGGGAATTGACAGGGCCCTGAGGCCTGCTGCTTTGTAGGCAGCAGGCCTGGAATCAGAATTCCTAGGTCCCTCCCTTTCCTGCTTCTCCTTCTGAGCCTTTGCTGCTTCGAGTTTCCTGAACTGGGAGCCCAGATACATTCTCCACATCCTACCTGCTCTCAGCTCTCCTGTCCTCCTTACAGTCTTCTCAGCTTCCCCATCTAGGGTCACCCCTTTCTGAGACCTCTCAGCCCTGACAGCCTGCACCCCACCCCTCCCATACTCCGCTCACCTCTCTGCCTGTGTCACTGACTCACTCAGTGTGTCACGTGGAGATGGGAAGGGTGTAGGCCCTGCCGCTGGGAGGCTCACAGCCTCCTTGGAGACATCAAGTAGTGCACCTATCAATTGTGACTTTGGGTAGAAGAGAAGTGTCACAGGCAGTGCTTGAGGACCTACTGTGTGCTCTGTCTGACATGTTGACTTGTTATAGTGACCCTGTGATGGAGGCATGGTCAGCCTTCCTTTTTACAAGGGAGGAAACTGAAGCCAAGACAAGTGAAGTGACTTGTTGTCTAAGACCACACAGCTCGTAGCAGAGCCAGGCTTCTCTTGAAACCCTGGGCTTGGTTCTAAAGACCCAGCTCTCTCCACTTCCCCATGCACAGGGCCCTGGGTGTGGACTGTGGTTTTTCAAAATGCAGTCCAAGCATCACCTGGAGTGTTCTGCAACAAAGCAGATCTCTGGGCCACACCCCAGACCCACAGAATCAATGACTCTGCATGTGGGACCTTTGGGGTGGGGGTGCTGTCCTGGTGACAGATGCTCTTAAGAGGCCAGTGGGCCAGGCCTGGTCAGGACAAGAGGGTCATTGATGGCCAGGGCAGGGCACTCCAGGTGGAAGGACTGGCCTGGGCAAAGGTCTGGAGTGTAGGAAAGCAGGTGGCCAGGGATGTGCCAGGAATGAAGGGAAGCAGCCTGCCGTAGCAGAAGGAGCTGTGGTCCCTGGGGTGGTCCCTGTGTCCTCACCCTCCCACTCCCCACCCCCCAGGAACAACACCACAAGGCTCAGGTGGAGCAGTTCCTGGCAGAGCATGGTGGCGAGTACCAGTCCGTGAAACTGGTGGGCCCTGAGGTGCGGGTGGCAAACGCCGATGCCAGGAACATGGGCGCGTGAGTCGGGGGCCTGGGTGCGGGTTGCGGTTCTCTCTGCTGACAGTGGGGGTCAGGAGCAGTGGGCGGGGAGGAAGGAGTTCAGGAGGCTGGATGGCCTTCTGCAAGTTCCTGCCCCTTCCTGGGCCTCAGTGTTCCCATCTGTCCACTGGGGAAATTGTCTCTGGCCTGTGAACCTCAGGGCTCCTGGCTGGGGCTAAGCCAATCAGAGAAAGAGGAAGGCAATAAATGATGACAATTAGGGAAACAATCTCTGATTTTTTCCCTTTATTATTAAAACAAACAAATTGTGTTGCCTATGGAAGAATTAGATCATCCAGATCTGTGATTGGCAGACTTCCTTTGAAGGATTAGATCAGCGGTGTCCAACCTTCTGGTTGCCCTGGGCCACATTGGAAGAATTGTCTTGGGCTACCCATCAAATACACTAACAACCGCTGATGAGCTAAAGAAAAATCGCAAAAAAATCTCATCATGCTTTAAGAGAGTTTATGGGTTTGTGTTGGGCCGCATTCAAAGCCGCTCTGGCCCGCATGTGGCCCATGGACTGCGGGTTGGACAAGCTTGGACTAGACAATAAGTTGTATAAACCAGCGTGTGGGCTCGGCTGGGCTCCACCATTTCGTTTATGGACACTGAAATTTAAATTTCATGTGATTTTCATGCATCGTCTTTTGATTCTCTCCCCCAACTATTTAAAAATGTAAGACCATGCTTAGCTCACAAGCCGCATGCAACCAAGCAGTGGGCTGGATTTGGACCAGATAAACAAAAAGAACAGAAATCTGTTACCAAACTGCCCCCCAGGAAGGCAGCGCCATGTTACCCCGTGGCCCGGGGCGGTGTAGGAACCTGCATGTGGGCCGTGCTCTCCCCGGTACCAGGGTTTTCAGGGCACTGCATGCCCGTCACCAAGCTCAGCCTTTGCCCTGCACACTCAGGAGCCCAGGGTTTGGGTCTTGAAGTCGGGAGGGAACTTTGAGGCCTCTGGTCCCAACTGCACCGGGGCTGGCCCTGCCCTCTCTAAAGACCCTTAACTGGTACCTAGTGATCACAGGGGCGGGCAGGGGTGGACCGCGAGCTTCAGGGTGGCTCGGGGATCCTGGGTGGGATGCTGACCCTGCGTTCCCTCTGCCTGCAGGGACTTGTGCCGGCAGGACCGTGGCTGCACCTACTACTTCAGCGTGGATGCCGACGTGGCCTTGACTGAGTCCAAAGTCCTGCGGCTGCTGATTGAGCAGAACAAGTGAGGCTGTGGGTGGGCTGTAGCGGGTGGGCAGGTGGGCTCTCCGAGCAGGGCTTTAGGGGGCCCAGCACTGCTCGTGAGAGGCCTGGGGCCAGCCTGGGAGCCCCCACACCTGCCTTTCTCGTCCTCTGCCCCGGCCTCACCTTTTACCTGTGGCTTGCCCCAGCCTGACAGCCTTGTCTTGTTCCAGGATGTTCCCCACCTCCTGTTTGGAGCCCCCAAGCCCCCCTCCTCCCACCCTGTGTCCCTAGCTGCCTTGTGCAAGGGGGCAGGCACCAATGGGCCACTGCCCCTTCCGGCCAGGCCCCAGGGAGGTGCTTGTAGACTCAAAGGCACTCTCCCACACCTAGCTATATCAGCCCCAAACTCTCAGGGGGCGAAGGGCCTCCCCTGAGAAGCTCCCTTCCTTAGGAATGTCATCGCCCCGTTGATGACCCGCCATGGGAGGCTGTGGTCCAACTTCTGGGGGGCACTGAGTGCAGATGGCTACTACGCCCGCTCTGAGGACTACGTAGACATCGTGCAGAGGCGGCGGGTGTGAGTACCCGCGGAACGGGGGGCACCCTCCCTGCCTTCTTCCTGCTGGTAGCACCGTCCTCCCAAGTTCCTGCCCTTGTTGCCCCCAAATTCCTGCAGCAAGGAAGACTGCAGTCAGACTCACCGAAGGACTTCCTGACACTTATCCTGGGCCATGTGCCCAGGGTATGGGAATCAAATCAACACTACTGTGTCCTCCCAGCCTGTGACTTCCCCTCTCCTTGGCCCCTGACCTCCAGCCTATGACCCCCCACCACCAGCCTGTGGTCCCTCCATCATCCTCTTTCTCCCTCAGAGGTGTCTGGAACGTTCCCTATATCTCGAACATCTACCTGATCAAGGGCAGTGCCCTGAGGGCTGAGCTGCAGCAGGCGGACCTGTTCCACCACCGCAAGCTAGACCCCGATATGGCCTTCTGTGCGAACATTCGGCAGCAGGTCAGCTGGGGTGGGCAGTCGGAGGAGGGCCCAGAGCAGTCTCCATAGTTGACAGCATTCGTTTTCCATATAGTTTCACTCCACAGGTGGGCACAGGGCTGCGCAGGGCAGGAACTGGGCCCGGAGCTTCCCACACAGGCCCCGGCAAGAACCGAACTGGGGGTACACCCCAGCTCAGCATGTGGGTCCACATGGGCCGGGCCCGGGATTCAGTCCTCAGTCTCCGGGCTGCAAAGCAAGCACTTTACCCGCTGAGCCATCCCAGCTTCCTGGTTATTTTATTTATTTATTTATTTATTTATTTATTTTGACACAGGAGAGAGAGAGAGAGAGAGAGATACAGAGACAGAGAGAGAACTGAACTGGGGGAGCTCCCAGTTCAGCACATGGTTCCGCACGGGCCGGGGCCAGGATTCGATCCTCGGTCCCCGGGGCTGCAAAGTGAGCTCCTAACCCACTGAGCCATCCCGGCTTCCCCCGGTTATTTTTTAAATGGGACAGCCTGATGGTGTTTTTCCCCTGTGCCCAAAACTTCAGGATCAGAACACCCACCATCCTTTTCTTTTGCACGTTTCATGCTTTCATCCCTGTGCAGTCCTCCAGGAAGCCTTCCCTGATTGCATCCCTAGTGTCCGGCCTGGGCTGAGTGCTGGGGAGATGGGGTGACCCATACTCAGTTCCCTGACCTAATGAACTTGAACCTAGTAGGCAAAGGGACTGCCATCATGCCCCTCCCAGGGGTGTACCAGGGAGGGGTAGGGTCTGTTCCATCTGGCCTGCTCTCCCCAGGATGTGTTCATGTTCCTGACCAACCGGCACACCTTTGGCCACCTGCTTACCCTGGACAACTACCAGACCACCCACCTCCACAATGACCTCTGGGAGGTGTTCAGCAACCCTGAGGTGAGGCCCAGGGTGGGCGGGCAGGGGTGGGAGTGGAAGGGACCCCAGCCATCCTGTAGCCTGACAATAGCTGGGACCCTGTGAGCCACCTCCCTCCCTCCACTCCAGAGAGCTTTCTGGGCCAAAATTGGCTGGAGAGAAGAGGGCGTCTTGAGAGGCAGCGCCACCTAGTGGACGAGGGACCAGGAGTCAGAGGCCCATCCGTTGTGACTTAGCTGAACTTCTCAACCTTTGGGGCTTCGGTTGTCTATGGTCTAAAACGGGTCTGCTGTTCCAGCCTGACTCTCCTTTGAGGGTGTTGTCATGGTCAGAGGAGGAAAGAGCTACCCTAGTGACCGTCCCTAGATGTGTGGGCTCCTGGTTGACATGGGCACACTCCCAGGCCTGCACACACATGCACACCTGTGCAGACCTGTATACACGTGAACATACACATGCAAACACCAGTTCCTGTGGGCACACTTTTGTATCTAACCAGTGGGCACAGGCACATCCCAGCTTCCCCAGGCATGCATATATTCGCTCACATTGTGTGTGGTCTGGGGGGGATGAACCCCCTCTTGGAGCATCGTGAGCCCCAGCTGGCCTGGGCCAGGCCTGAGGACTCCAGCCCCCCTCCCCCTCCCTACAGGAATGGAAGGAGAAGTACATCCATGAGAACTACACCAAGGCGCTGGCGGGAAAGCTGATGGAGGTGGTAAGGACTGGGCTCCCCGGGAACGAAGCTACTGGATTTGCACCCGATACCTGCTGCAGGGCACAGAGGACAGAGGGACACAACCCGCTGGCCTGGGGGAGGAGGGGAGGCACCTTTCTGTGCCCTGGCAGTGCCCATAGCGAGAGACTGGGCAGCGGGTGGCTGGACTCTGCAGGGATCTTGAGGGCCTTAGGCTTCTTCCCTGGCCCAGACAGGAAGGAGAAAAACATCCCAAATGTGGTATCAGCGCTGGGTGATGGGCCGGGAGTGAGAAGCGGGGAATCCTCTGCTTCCCCCAGAGCCTGTGGGGTTCTGCCCCCCAGATGTGCACGGTCCCTTCCCGGCCCTGGCACTGGTCGCTCTGTGACCTTGGCTGAGAAAGGCCCGCTCTGAGCTCTGCCTCCGTCTTCCTTCAGCCGGGCTCTGTGGGGACACATGGAGGACTCACAGACCAGGATGTGGGGCCGGGTATGGACCACAGTGAGTGGTCCTTCAGTGAGTTCCACGCAGGGCCATGGGGACAGGGAGGATGTGGCAGTGCCACTCTGGACCCATGTGACTTGAGTCCCTGCCCTCTGCAGCCTTGTCCAGATGTCTACTGGTTCCCCATCTTCACGGAGACGGCCTGTGATGAGTTGGTGGAGGAGATGGAGCACTACGGCCGGTGGTCCCTGGGCGATAACAAGGTGGGGGCCCCCGCGCCTGGACGGGGGCTGTGGGGAGAACCCCCCGTACCTGCTTTCTGGGCTCTTTTCCTGGCAAGCTAGCCAACCTCTCTGAGACTCTATGTGGGGGTCGTGGTGGGGATACCTGCAAGTACTTAGGTAGAGGAACTGAGAAAAGGTATGGCGTGCTGGCAACGAGCTGCCCTTATCACTGGGTGACTTTGGGCTACCTGGCCTGTTCGCAGAGTGATGGAGCTTCCTTCCCCAGATTGGGCGTAGAATGGGGGAGGAATGAGATGAGGGAGGATGAGGGGGTGACATCGGTTTATCAGACAGCAGAAGCAAGTGGCGTGCCACACGGAGAGGCAGTGTGTGCTGTGAAGGAGGAATGCCATACTTGCACCCATCTTGGAAAGTTCAGGAACCATTTTAAAGTTTTATTTATTTATTTATTTTTGACAGAGAGAGAGAGAGAGAGAGAGAGAGAGAGAGAGAGAGAGAGAGAGACAGAAACAGAGACAGAGAGAGAACTGAGTTGGGGGAACTCCCCAGTTCAGCATATGGTTCCACACGGACCAGGGCCAGGATTCGATCCTCGGTCCTCTGGGCCTCAGAGACCAGCTGTGACCTGGCAGCCGATTAATGTGGTTCTGGTTCGTGCTTTGGTGCTGAGCTAATCTGCAGAACCCAGTCACTGGCATAGCTCATGCATTCTGGGGTCTGGCTAATCCTTACGCTCCTGTGACCAGGCCAGCCCTGGGCTTTCAGTGCCTGAGCTAACCTGTGGCCCTCCACGTTGGTTTTCTATGCTGTGTAACAAATTACCACGAAGCTTAATGGCTTGAAACAACACCCATGTATTATCTCCAGGTTTCTGTGGGTCAGGAGTCCAGGCACGGCTTAGCCGGTCCTCTGCTCAGGGTCTCACAGGACTACAATCAAGGTGGCATTGGGGGTCGAGGCCTCATCTGAGGCTCAGGGGTCCTATTCTAAGCTCACATGGCAGAATTCATGTCCCTGCAGCTGTAGGACTCATGGTGACTTGCTTCTTCTTCGCCAGCAGAGGCAGTCTCTCTCATCAAGATTCTTTAAAGGGCCCACCCAAAGTCTCCCTTTTGATGAACTCAAAGTCAACTGACCAGTTACCTTAATTATACCTGCAAACGCACTTCACTTTTGCCCTATAACCTCACCTGATCCCCTTGAGTTCGCAGGGCAAGGGGCGGGGAGGAGACAGAGCCTGTCCACCAGGCCGTGGGAACCAGGGGCCGTCTTCGAATTCTGCTTACTGAACTCTCTGGGTCACTCCCAGGACAGCCGCATCCAGGGAGGCTATGAAAACGTGCCGACCATCGACATCCACATGAACCAGATCAGCTTTGAGCGGGAATGGCACAAGTTCCTGGTGGAGTATATCGCCCCCATGACGGAGAAGCTCTACCCCGGCTACTACACCAGGGTGGGCCTGCCTGGGCACAGCCAGCCTGAGGGCAAGGGGTGCCATGGCTGGGGGTGGCGGCTGGGGGTGGTGGTGGGGTTCCCAGCGTAGGGAGAGGCCTGAATATGAGTCTCCAGGTAGGAATGAAGTCTCCTCCCATCAGGCCTTGGGGTCTGGGGAGGAAGGGCCACTCTGTCTCCAGCCTCTGACAAGAGGTGAATCTTTCCTCTGTATCCCTAACCCCACCCTCTTAAGTGATTCCTATGCTAGCTCAGCAGACAAGCCCCTAGTTAGCTAGCCCACATGCCCATTTCTTCCCTCAGTTTCCCTTTAGCTCCTTCCCTCACTCAGGCACTTCCTCCTTCACCTGGTTTTCTCTAAACACCTTCTTTGGCTGTGCCTGAGCCCTGCCCTTAAGGAATCACCAGCTCCCATAGTTGCCAAAAAAGGGTTGTGAGGGTTAGATTCATTCCTTCCACTCTTCCTTCTCTTCCTCTCCCTTCCCTCCCTCTCTTTCCTCTCCCTTTCTTCACTCCTTCCTCTACTTCCTCTCATTCCTTCCCTTTCCTTCTCTTCCTTCCCTCCCTCCCCACGGTTTTACTGAGAACCTTTTCTGTGCCAGGCACTGTCCCAGGCCCTGGAGAACACAGCATTCAACAAATGTGACCTCAGGGAAGTGACATTTAAGCAAATTGAATGAGTCCCACCTCCACACACACACACAACCCCCGCCTTTCCTGGTCTTCATGGCCTCTCAGACGCCAGTTCTCTGTGTCACTTCCTTGGCACAGGCCCAATTCGACCTGGCCTTTGTGGTCCGCTATAAGCCTGACGAGCAGCCCTCGCTGATGCCACACCACGACGCCTCCACCTTCACCATCAACATCGCCCTGAACCGGGTCGGCGTGGATTACGAGGTGAGCAGGGAGCAGGCAGCGGGGAGGCTGGCTCTGAGCAGCTTGCAGGTGCTTGAGGCTGGGGGGCCCAGGACACGCCAGCTCTAGAGGACTGGGGAACCAGAGAGCGAAGGCGCCAGGGCCATGGGGAAGGCTCTCTGGAAGTGGTGGGTCTGGAGCACGTTTGGCAGGAGGTGGAGGGCTGTAGAAGCCTTAGGGACCTGGGGGTCCTGCCTCCTCCCTTGCTCTGGGGTCTCAGTCACAGCTCTTAGCTTTTATCTCAGATGAGATAACAGTACTATGCACAGAGTTGTGAAAATGCAATGAGCTCATCCAGGTAATTGCTCACGTGGACCCCAAGTAAGTTCTCGAGGAATGAAAGCTATTAGTAATAGGAGTTTAGGGCCCCCATCATTCTTGGACGAGGGCTGCTTTGGGAATGGCGGGACAGGGTTAGTCTGGGTGTGGGGCACAGGCTTATGGCCGGAGGGGAAGTCTAGGGAAACCAGGAAGACATGAGGGTGTGGAGGGAGCAATTCTGGGGGCCTCAGGATCCTAAGGGAGGCCTCTAGGTGTGATCAGCAATAGAGACATTCATTCATTCATTCATTCACTCCATAATCTGGGAGAATAAGGAGCCCAGCTTCCTGTTGAGGAACTGACACTTCCTGTTGGGAAACTGACACTTCCTGTCTCCCAGGGTGGGGGCTGTCGATTCCTGCGCTACAACTGCTCCGTCCGAGCCCCGCGGAAAGGCTGGACCCTCATGCACCCCGGGCGACTCACGCACTACCACGAGGGACTCCCCACCACCAAGGGCACCCGCTACATCGCCGTCTCCTTCGTTGATCCCTAATGGGCCAGGCATGGCCCCCTTGGACCTTTTTCTTTACCAACAACCACTGCCCAGCAGCCTTTGGGGCCTCGGAGTCCCAGGGCCCAGTCCAGCCATCAGGCTCTTGACCTTCCATCGCTCTTGGAGCTGCCACGGAGAGATGGGACTGCAGGCCAGAGGCCGGGCGCACGTCCTTGACCCAGGCTTTCCTGGTGCTCTGGACCCCGCCCTCGGAGACTGTTCACTTTCACTGCGTTGCACCACCTCATCCTTTCCCACTTGTCTCTTGAAAAACCCGGTCCTCCTTCCTCCACGTCTTCCATGGGGCAAGATGAGCAGGACGGGGACTTACCCAGCTGCCCAGGCAGACTCTAGGGGCAGGGAGCCACAGCCCAGCCTGAGCTGCAGCCCCAGGGCCTTCTTCAAGCTTCAGGGTAGACACAGAGACCTGGATCAGGGTCAAGTTCACACCCTGACCCTGGGACTGCTGCAGCCCCGTCATGGCTCCTGTCATGAGAGCCAAACTGTCCCCTGGAAACGGTGACTTTGAAAGCCTCCTGAAGACAAGACAGACAGACATCGTGCCACAGCTCCATCCTCTACTTGACTCTTGGTGGGGGGGAAAGGGGGGAGTGATACGTCCACACATTGCACTGTGTCACCCTGTCCTGGATGCCTCCAGGGACAGGGACAGGTAGTCAGAAACAGGAGAGTTTCTATTAAAGGTCATTCAAACCACTGAGTGGGAGGTGCTTGGGTGGGTGAGTGTGCACGTGTCAGGGCGAGTGTCTGCAGGAAGAAGTCTTAAGAGCCTATGATTGACAAGAAAGGCTGTGTCAGCCGACGCAGGGACATGTGTTTCCCCAACACACACATCTGTATTTTCCAAACACTGTGTCATCTGCATATTCCGCCAAGCCTTGTGTGTGAGCCGGGCACCGGATGCCCAGGGCACGCCTCTTCATCTCAAGATCTGCAGCAGGTGTCACCTCTTTTTCTGAAGCCTTTACTAACCATCCTTCAACATCAGAGAACAGAACTTCCGGTCTTCTGGTGCCCCGCCTCCTCGCCATACCCTGGACAGACTCTTCTCATAGCACCAACAATTCAGGGCATTTATCAGTAAAAGAAGCTAACATCTATCATCCCTTGCTGAGGGC
The DNA here is from genome assembly GCA_004027555.1 of Craseonycteris thonglongyai. Taxonomy (NCBI): domain Eukaryota; kingdom Metazoa; phylum Chordata; class Mammalia; order Chiroptera; family Craseonycteridae; genus Craseonycteris; species Craseonycteris thonglongyai. The sequence goes on from PVKE010001051.1 coordinate 105,289, forward strand.
TGGGCATTGTGCCTGTCAGATGCTCAGCACTCAGCTCCCTGGGAGTAGGGCTATTATTTCTTTTTTATAGCTGAGGAAATGTAGGCTCCGAGAGGTCAAGTAAATTGGCCTCAGCTTATACAACAAGTAAGAGGTGGATCTGAATATGATTTCAGATCTGGTTCCTGCCCCCAGGTACCCTGTAGTCAGCAGTGAGTGGGGACAGAAAGAACCAAATTCACTGAGGACCAGTGTGATAAGTGCCAAAAGGGCTGTTAGAACTGCTGTGGGGAGCAGGAGGGACTAGAGGCTGGTGTAACACAGTGCTTCTCAATGAAGGGTGATTTTGCCCCCCAGGGAACATCTGAAGGTGTTACCGGGAAAGGGGCGGAAGAATGCTATTGCCACTAGTAAGCAGAGGGCAGGGATGCTGCTAAGCATCCTACATGCACAGGAAGACCCTTCCCCTCAACAAAGAATTACTCAGTCCCAGGTGTATGAGTAGTGCTGAGACAGGCCCCTGTGGATGCCATTTAAGCAGGTCTTGGAGTGGGAGGTGGTTTCTATTAGAGTCAGGCAGCTGGAGCCAGCATGTCCCAGACAAGTGGGGTCAGAGAATGCAGGTTGGCTGGTGTGGGTCGAGTGGAGGGGGTCAGGTTGTCAAAGCCCAATAACACTGCCAGCCAAACTGGGAGTCTTGTCATGGAGGGGTACTGGGGGGAGGGCAAGACTGGAAGTCTGGGAACGGATTCTGAGACTCCTGCAGCAATCCAGGCAGGTGTCCAGACCTGAAGCATGCAGGAGGGAATAGACAGGACAGATATCCTGACCTGGGCAAGAACCTGCCAAAAAAGGGAAAGGAATTCAGGTCCTACCTTAGGGAGGCCAGGGAGGTTGGAGGAGGAAGCTATTAGGCAGCAGCACTACAAGGCTACATTCCGGAGGCCAGGCCCACACCCGAGGGAGTGAGGCAGCATCTGGGTGCAGCACCACAATCCAGAGTGTGACTCAGGACACAAGGCCACTGGTTCCCTCAGGGCAATGTCTGTTGGACTGTGTCTTCTGACCAACACCCCTGAGGACTGATCAGCTGGTAAAACCCAGGGGAACCGGCTTGTCTCTTGAAGTATTTGTGGTGAGATTCCTCCATGGTTAAAGCAGTGCTGTCCGGTATATAAAACTATTGTTTTCCTTCACAGTCCACACAATACTCTGCTTCTGACCCTTCTGATCACCAAGTGTGTGGGGTTATTTCCCACACCAAGTAATTTTCCAGTTCTCAGCAGACACCAAAAAGGTTTCCTACTACCAGAGATAGCAATAGAGCTACCTGCCAGGAAGAGTGGACGGAGCACAAATATATGCATTTCTTGTTATAAACCACCATATGACAATGAGCCATATAATTTTAGATTTTTTTTAAAGATTAATTTTATTGTTTTGATAGAGACAGAGAGAAGGGGGAGGGCCCAGAGCAGTCTGCATGGTTGCACGTCATCAGTACTTGACAGTTTCATTCCACACATGTGGGCGTGGGGCCAAGCAGGGCAGGAGCTGGGCTGGGGGGTTGTGGGGGCTCCTGCTTGGGAAGCTCGCCCCAGTTCAGCATGTGGGTCCGCATGGTCCGGGGCCAGGACTCGATCCTCAGACCCCAGGGCTGCAAAGTGAGTGCTCAACCCACTGAGCCATCCTGGCTTCCCCAGTTTTAGATTTTTTAGCAGCCACATTTTAAACATTAAAAAGAAACAAGGGAGCTTTATTTTAGTAATATATTTTATTTAACTATCATATTAACACATAATACAAAAATAGTAATGAGATCGTTTACATTCTTTTTTTTTTTTTTTTTTGGTACTAAGTCTTACAGCACATCCCAATTCGCACTAGAGGCTCTGAGGTCACACGTGGCTGGTGGCTGGTGGCCGCTGAGCTGTAGAGCAGCCAGCTTGGGACCGTCCCTGCTGTGACCTGCTGTATCCTAGTGCCTGCCACGTAATCTGCCATATGTGGTCTGGGGGTGAACTCTCTGAGCCTCTTGGGACTGTTGTGAAGGTTACATAAAATGTAGTGTGTTAAGTACCAGTTCAGTAACTGTTGTTGATGTTCTTACTTTCTCAAAGTCAATTGAAGGGCAGCAGGCCCAAGCTTACTTGTCTTCTTGAGAGCATTTTCTCTAAAATTACAAAACGAAAGCTTAGATTCCAGAGCTAACACAGGCCTGAGGGTCGGACACTGCGACAACAAACGAGAGAACGGGAACCTCTCGTCCACACCCTTGTTTTCTTTGCCCCTTGACAGCTCCAGGCCCCGCCCACCCCAGCCCTGACAAGCGCCCGGCGGAACTACAGCCCCCATGATGCATAGGAAGACGCGACTTTACGTCATCGGCGTGGGACGCCTTGTCGGTAAGGGAGCGCGTTGAGACGCCGGTCCAGACGCTCAGCAGGAGGACCCCAGACCCGTAAGGAGTCATAGGGTCCAACCAACTGAAATCGGAGTCTATCGACTCACCGGGGCCAGAGGGGCAAACCTGCAGCGGCTGGTGACGCGCGCGTTCTTCCTCCTCCCGCCTCCTCGGGGTGGCGCTCTCCGGTGACGTTAAGACATGATGGCCGCCGCGAAACCGGGAAGGTGAAGGTGAGAGGGCGAGCGCACCGGGTGGTGGGGACCGGCGGGGCGAGTTCTGAACTGCCCGGCGTGGGCCGGTGGGATGCTGGGGCCCGTGCTCTGGCCTCGGTGCTGGGCCTCCGTCGCTCTGAGAAGAGGGGGCGGGACTCGGGGTGGGGTCCTCTGGGGGTCCCGGTCGCCCCCGCCTTCCCAGGCTTTAGGGCCACATTTCACCCCCAGCGTTCCCCCCGTTTCTTCTGCAGTCCTTTATGTAGCCGGGGTTTACTCAACACATGAGTGCCCGTGTTCATCACCATTGCGCCCCGCCCTGACTTACCCCAGTTGGGCACTTACCACACGCTCGCTTGTTTGACTTGAAGCCAGACGGTAAGCCCCTTGAGGGCAGGGACTGTTTTTTACCCATCCCTAACTCTGCCGCTTAGTGCACACTGAGAAGGCACACAGAAAATGCCGAGTAATTAGCTGTTTGGATACATGAAGCCAGTATTGCTGGTTAGCCCCTCTTGTAATCTTCCATTGCCCAGTTCCTTGAATTTATCTTCTCTTTCCCTCCTCCCAGAAAGGGCTCTGATTCTCGCCCTTCCCACACCTAAGGCAGCTCCACATAATTGAGAACAAGTGAACTTTGGAGTCAAAGGGAGGTGATACCTCAATTCTCAGCTTCGCTATTTAAGTAGCGGTCTGTAAATCTTTTTAAGTATCCCAAGCTTCTGTTTGCACCGTAGAATTGAGAAGTAAGATATTTTACAGCATCTGGCACACATAGATGCTCAGTAAGTTCCACATCGCTGCCTCGTCCTCAGTTCTACAGCTCTCAAGCCCAGTCCTTGTCCTGGTTCTGCTGCCTCCTCACACCACTCTGCATTTGCCTTCACTGAGGCCCCAGCGTCTCACCGGCACACAGCTGACCAGCACAGGACTGAACACGTGTTTGTGCACATCCAGGTTTGGCCCCACTTGTGTGTGTGTGCACTTCTTCACATATCACCCAGTACCTCAGTGAATAAGCTTCCCACAGGGATGAGTTTGTTTGCTTTATACCTGATGAGACAGGTTTTTTTGTGGTTTTTAAAATATATTTTTATTTATTTATTTTTATTTTTGACAGACAGAGATAACAGAGACAGAGAGAGAACGAGAACTGAAGTGGGGGAGCTCCCAGTTCAGCATATGGGTCCGCACGGGCCGGGGCCAGGATTCGATCCCTGGTCCCCGGGGCTGCAAAGTGAGCGCTTAACCCACTGAGCCATCCCGGCTTCCCCAAGACAGGTTTTGGATGCCAGTTTTGTTTTTGTTTTTCCCCCTGCCTGTTGACATGTTCCTTTTTCTTTCCACAGTTCATATTTGTGGAGTCAACATAATCAACAGCCAACCTCACCCTGAGACTGGACAGAGAACTCAGTTCTTTTTATCTCTTGGACTCCAGCCATGTCCGTGATGCCCACCTTGTGACAGTCTCTCACCATCCAAGAAGTAAGTGGTGGCCGTGACCTCTGGTACTCTGGAGCTGGGTTGAGTAGAAAGCGGTGTGCTCTGTGAGTCATCCAGTGGCAGGTCTGCTGGATGGGGTCATCTTTGCCCAGAGCTGGAGTTTTCCAAGCTGTGTTGAAAAAACTGCAGCTCCTTTCTGCTTCCATGGAGGACGTCGCTGGTTGCTGAGAGAGCCTGTTTAAAGGTTGACATTTCAGAAAGTAGCTGAGATCTCTAGGATCCCTAAAGAATTAGTTGCTAGCTCCCTTGTTTGTTCTCTGCTGTGCTGGCTCCACCCTCCCGCTCTCTGCCCAGCAGAGATTGGCTCCTTATCACAGCTTTTCTAAGAGTCTGCGCTGCCCCCTTTACCCTGTATACTCTTTTGTTTCGATTTCTCAGTATCTCCTCTGTTCCAGTTGTGCCAGCAGACGATCCGTGGATCCGTTTTATTTTCCCTGCTAGGAGTTGCTGTGCATAAACCTGGGTAAGGAGGCGGTGTGGATTCAGGGACTGTGCTTGGGATCCAAACACCTTGCAGTGAATTTTGCTACTGCTTTCCATAGACCCAAGTCACCTAATACTCCTCAACTAATCCCCTGGTTCAGGCAAAGCTTTTAATGACCTTGGAGTGCCAGTAGTTTCAGTCTAGAATTGGGTTTGGTTCTGGCCTTAAGTTAATATCTGTTAATATTGTGCCCGCAGCAGTTTTGGGGGGTGGGAGTGGGAGACTGCCAGGATGAATGAGGCTTTTCGCCAAAGTGTGAGCCTCAGGATTTTAAAAACTGTTACATAGAAGAAGGGTTTCCTAGATAAATTTGTGAAAGGCTACATTAAGTGCAGTTAAACAAGTGTCTTTGCAAGAGGCCTTGCTTCCTTTTCAAAGTCTTTACTATGCTCCAGCAGAAGAGAACTGTAGCATGTAGTATTTAAAAAATTGATTCTCCATGTACATGGGGTGCACTAGAGTGCTGTGAACCACACTTTGGGAATGCTGCCATAAGCTATCTGAAACCATGACCTTCAAGGGCACTTAGCAGCACTCACAATAACCCAAAACAGATCGCTTAGTGTATAGCTGATAATTGGAGCTGGCCTCTGGCCCAACTGTGCTTGAGGGACCGGTGCTCTATGTCTGCGGTGAACCCTGTGGTAAAGTTGGGACTATCAGGGCTTTCCAGAGCAGGAACAGGAACCCAGCCACCTCCCACTACTCTCGAAGGTTAGGAAACCAGCAGGCGAAGCCCTAAGACAGTGGAGGCCTTGTGTTGGCTTGTGTGCGTGTATTTTGCAACTTTGGCCCATTTGTGTACCTATGCATATCCAGCTTTCTCTTGGAAAGATTAAATCTGAAATCTGAAAGATTTGTTCAACTCTTGACTCATTGAGCTTCAAATACTAAGAAATAGAAGCTTAGTCAAAACCTGCTTTTAAAGAAAAAGTAGGGAAAGCTGGGATGGCTCAGCAAGTTAAGTGCTCTCTTTGAATCCCCGGGGACTGAGGATTGAATCCCGGCCCTGGCCCATGCAGACCCATATGCTGAACTGGGGTGTGCCCCTAGTTCAGTTCTTGCCGGGGCCTATGTAGGAGGCTCCTGGCCCAGTTCCTGCCCTATGCAGCCCTGTGCCCGCCTGTGGAGTGAGACTATATGGAAAACTAATGTCAACTATGGAGACTGCTCTGGGCCCTCCCCCTTCTCTCTGTCTCTCTCTGTCAAAAATCAATAAAATAAATTAAAAAAAAAAAGTTGATTTGTGTATTCCAGGGATGGAAGAGTAAGAAGGTACTTCCCTTAAGGGGCATTCACTAACTCACACCGTGTCTCTTACATTTGTGGAGGAGGAAAGT